>APFE030428237.1:9681-26643 GCA_000404065.3 Pinus taeda
AGCGTTGGATTTGAAGTAGGATCGAACAACACTTGGTTTCTCATAGAATAATGTATGTTTAGAGAAGGATTGCTCTTGTTTGTCTTGTTTGTCACTAGAGAGTCTTAGACTCCTAGGGAGGTTAGGTTTGTCCGCAAAAATAACTCTTTCCGCATGACACTCTGTTATGGTCAAATTCATGATGTGACATGATGTAAATTGATGCACTATGATGTAAAAATGATAAAAATTGACTTGATAAGGTAGATACATCAGTTGTAGGTGGTTTAGAGTTGAATGAATTGGTTTCCTAGGTTCTAGAGGCAAGTTGTTCTACTGGCTATTTTTGTGTTCCTAGTTTAGATATGGGTGAAACCACCCCTCTTCTCATGGATTCGACCCTTGATGGATAGCATAGGTAGTTTGGAGGTCTATATCATGTGTTTTTCCAGTCATTTGTAAAGGTTGGACTCTTGTGGATGCATTGAGCATTATTGTACATCACTTTTGCAGTTTGGCAAGGAAATAAACCAGGGTTTTGCAGCATTTTGTGGGATTCTTGTGGTAATGTGAATCAACATAGTTTTCTTCTTAGTTGTTCAGTGATATTGTGTTTCTGTGTGCCATCATCTCTTTTATTCTTCATAGCTAAATGAATCAAGTGTAAAAGGTAGAATTCATTGGTATTTCAGTGCTCTACCTTAGGATTTATTTAGTTTTACATGTTTTCTACTGTTTGAAGAGGACTCATGACCTATGCATGCCCTCTCCAGCACCTCACCAGTCTATAAAATCACCATTACACTCATCTAAAAGTGCTAAAATGCTTTCCTACCTCACCCCACAGAAACCTTTGCAAATATGTGTTCATTTCCCAAACCCAAAGCTGCCTTCCTCATCTGATCCAGCAACCAACCATTAAAATCAATCAAATTCCTTTGAGCAAGCATACCTAGCCTAAAATTAGTTTTTATATCAGCCATCTCAAGCATTCCTTGATATATTTTCATTGAGATTGACAAGGAGAGAGCCCTCTTTCGACCTGGTAGGGCTAGCTACCATGTTAAGCATGGTTTGATGTTACCCTAGACTTGTCTTTCCTAGCCTAAGGTAGATTTAGGCCCTAACATAGTGGCGACCATACTGGGGAAGAAAAATTTGTTTGCTTGTTAATTTTATTTGCTTTATGAATTACAGACGGAGCCTGAAGTTAGCCAGGTAGCCTTCGCACTGCTCTTGCTTTGCAAGTGCATAAGTAGATGAATGCTACTTCAGTCGATCTCCAGTTTAGTTTTATAAATTGAATATCTGACTTACAAATTTCCCCAGTACAATACATAATTCTAGACTTTTGGATAATGAGTTTAGAATTCAGCAGGCTGACAAGATTATAATGTCAGTTTGATTTTTGGGAATAATTCAACACACTGGATTCCAGAAGATACACCAGAGCCAATCCCGATCTTGATCCTCCTCCCGTGTATGAAAACCCAAATCTCATTCCAAGAATTTTCCGCCAAGAAAGTTTGGTGATCCTTGTGTTTAGATCTTGTTCATGCCTGGTTGTTTTTGAATATCTTGGAGATCTCCCATTTGATGTAAATTTTGAGCTATCATTGTTTGAAACTAAGTCTGAAAGTGCAGTTGGCGCTACTGTTCTAAGTCCAGAGTTTGTTAAATATCTTGAAACTAAAAGAGAAAATAGATCAATTGATGCTTATACTCTAAATCTTCAATCTTCAATTGTGGCTACCAATATTCTCGAGTTCGTAGAATCTGCATCTGCTACTCTTGGTTCATCTGTCGTCATGTCTGGTTCAGAAATTCCTACAGAGCCTCCTTTTATTCCCACCATTCCCATGCATCCCGCCATATCTGATCAAAAATATGCAGTGCTTTCACCCCCATCCACTCTTTCTACACCTCAAAGATCAAGAATTTCTTCACGTCCTTCGACACCTCATACACTGGTCACATCAGTCGCTATCATTGTTCCAACTCCTCCTACATCCCCAAGGCCAATTGTAAATCCACCTTGAGAAATGACTGCTAGATATGCACCTCTCATTCTACCACAGAACTTGGATGCTATGCTTGCTGATTATCAAAGTAAGATCGCATTGTTTGATGCTTCCCAAGGTGTCACAGCACAACAACATGGTGATCAGATGAGTGATTTCTTTGATCTCCACGAGATAGATGAAGATAATGTGACTATGAGATTATTTTTGCAAACTTTTGGAGGCGAAGTCCAAAAGTGGTTCAGAGCATTTCCTGCTGGAACAATTAATTTATTGGCGGCTCTTCATAGACAATTTCTAGATTGTTGGGAGGTAAAGAAAAATCCACTCCAATTTCTTTCCGAGTATGAAAACATAAAGAGAAATGTTGGTGAAAATGTCCAGGATTACTGTGTTAGATTCAACACTGTTTATAATGCCATTCCAACTGATATCAAGCCACCTATGGGGCTAGCTTTGATCAAATTTCTCAATGGCTTTGATCCCAACATGGCATATCAATTTAGAGAAAGAGACTCGGCTACATTGGAGGACATGTAGAAAATTGCAATAAGTGTGGAAGAAAATCTGCTAGCTAAGAGAGCTAGGACAAAGATGGAAAAGAAAGTGACCATAAAGGAAGAAGCTTCCTCTTCAGATCAAGTGCTTCGTAAGCTTGAGAAAATGTTTGATAGACTAACCATTACAGATAAGACTGAGACACAGGTCAGAAATCCAAATTTCTGTGGTCAGCAGCAAACACAGTTTAGAATCAAGCAACGGGAGCAAAGAGCTCAAGATCCATCGGCTCAATAGCAAGTAAAAACACCATTATAGCATAACTATGTCCATGGCATTGAATTAGAGGATGATGAG
The DNA here is from genome assembly GCA_000404065.3 of Pinus taeda. Lineage (NCBI taxonomy): Eukaryota > Viridiplantae > Streptophyta > Pinopsida > Pinales > Pinaceae > Pinus > Pinus taeda. The sequence continues at coordinate 12,537 of APFE030428237.1, forward strand.
ACTCAAATTGGAGAGAAGAATCACTTTTTTACACCAGATGGTTTGCCAATTTATATCACCGAAAATGAGGAGTATTCAGAAAATCTAGCTATGCAAAAAGATGAAGATTTTATATTGGCAAATGAAACAGTCCTAGAAGAGGAATCGGATGAATATAAGAGAGGATACATGAATGCATTGACAGCGTAGCAAAGACAATACTCACTCAGGAGTAGGGACATACCGATCAATCCAATTCAAAAGCAGAAGGAAGCAACACCACCAAAGAATTATTTTCCAAATGTGCAGAAAAAGGGAAAGGAGGCAACAAATCCTACTTCCAGCAAAGTGCAATTAGCAAATGAAAAGTGAAATCAACCAAGTGCAACAAAGGAGAAAATTGAAAAGAAGGATGCTCCAGTCAAAGAGGTAGATAAAACTACAGCCTTTAGTTTAGAAAATGAAATTGCTAAGTTAAAAGTGTCAATACCTTTGACTGAATTAATGAAGAACAGCAGTAATAAAGGTCAAGTGGCAAAGATTTTGAATATAGATCCTCTGTCTGATATTGTAAATGTGGAAGATGACCAACCTGAACTTATCTTTGGTTTGGCATTAGAAGGCCAATTTGAGGATAGTGATGTAGCTCCTTTTTACATCATCCTTAGATTGCATGATTATGTTTTGCACAATGCCATGTTTGATTCAGGAGCATCTCATAACCTGATGCCAAAGGCAATTATGGAAAAATTGGGTTTGGACATCACTCGGAAGTATCATGACCTTTATTCCTTTGATTCTGGTAGAGTAAGATGTATTGGTCTCATTAAAGATTTGGTTGTAACTTTGGATCAAATTCCAGCGAAAAATGTTCTTATGGATGTAGTTTTGGCCGACATTCCCCCTAGATTTGGCATGCTTCTATCTAGATCATGGGGTGCAAAACTCAAAGGGACATTGCAGTTAGATTTCTCCTATGCCATTATTCCTGTGGTTGGTCAGATGAGGAAATTATATAGGGAGAAAAAGATGAAATATATGATCATAAGAAAGGAGAAATCATTGAATCATCCAATTAACTATGTACATACAGATTTAGAGTCCTTTGTTCTTTATTCCGATAGTGGTTTCAATGATGTAAATAGTCAATTATTTGAAGTTGAAGATATACTGAAGATAACATAAAATTTCTGAGCTGTACTTGATCAAGAGAGACAAATTTTTGAAAGTAACATTGAACATTCAACATCCCACCAGTAGCAAGGAATTGATGGACAACAACCAAAGGTAGAAAAGTGGGCAGAATTCCAGCACTTGGAAGAAGAAGCCAGTTTGTGGAGTATGGACTTTGATGGAGGAATAGGTAGGGAAGGTTTCGGAATTGGTATTTGGATACGTAGTTGTTTTCTCACCAAATAAAGTCCCGAGTAATGTAAGAGTTTGTTCATACAAGTTGGCTTTTGATTGTTCTAATAATGAAGAGGAATATGAGGCACTAATTGCAGGCTTGAAAATCCTCAAAAAACTGAATGCAAAAAGAATTTTAGCTTATGGAAACTCCGAATTAGTAATTAAGCAAGTCAAGGGAGAATACCAAGACAAACATCCTCGAATGAGGGCCTATCATAATGCGGTGTTAGATATTTTGAGGTTGTTTCCATATTACACTTTGACATGTGTTCCTCGTGTTCAAAATGTTATCACAGATTCTCTTGCTACAGAAACAAGTAACTTGAAGTTTCCAATGAATTCAAACAATAAGTTTGAAATTCATGTGAAACATCACCCAACTGTCCCTGATAATCAAAGATATTGGCAGGTGTTTTAGGATGACAAAGAGATTGAAGAATTTCTGTGAAATGAAGGTAAATATCAAGACACTTCTATAGATGGCGAGCAAGATAATGGTGAACCGGACTTAGAAGTAAATCAAATGGAAGTTTTGCAGCTAAAGGACAATGTCATCCCTAAAGACCTTATAAATTTAGAGGAATTATTTGACCAAGATGATGTAGCCCGGAAGCCAAGTTTGATGCCAACTAAAAAGGGAGTTGAAGATGTGAATATTGGAATAGTAGAAAATTCAAAGATGGTGAAGTTGTTAAAGGCACTACCTCCTCAGGTAAAGGAAAAGTACATTAGTTTATCGTCTTCGTTTATTGATGTATTTGCATGGGACTATTCAGGTTTGAAGGAGTACAATAAAAGTATAATTCAACACATCATTCCAATCAAGCCAAACCAGAAGCCATTTCGCCAAAAGTTGAGAAGGATTAATCCGAAGTTGTTGCCATCAATAGAGAAGGAGGTGAATCGATTATACAAGGCTACTATAATCGTTACAATAAGATTTTTAGAATGGATTTCCAATTTGGTGCCCATGTGGAAGAAGACAGGTGAGATTAGACTATGCATTGATTTCAAAAATCTGAATAAAGTGTCTTTGAAAGATAATTATATGTTGCCAAAGATGGACCACATACTCCAAAGAGTGTTTGGTGCATCTCGTATGTCGCTGCTCGATGGGTACTCTGGCTATAACCAAATTTTGGTCCAGGAGGATGACAGAGACAAAACAACATTCACCACTCCATGGGGAACTTTCCATTATGCCAAGATGCCATTCGGTTTAAAGAATGTTGGTGCAACTTTTTAGCAGGCTATGGATATTGCCTTTGCAAATGAGAAAGATGTATTTTTAGTAGTTTATCTTGATGATTTGACAATTTTTTCCAATTCAGATGAGAAGCATCTTTACCATTTGAAGATTGTTTTTCAGCGGTGTAGAAAGTATGGAATATCTCTTAATCCGAAAAAGATCTTGTTTGCCATGGATGAAAGGAAGCTTCTTGGTCACATCATATCCAAGGAGGTTATCTGCATCGATCCTGCTCGAGTGGAAGCTATTTAGAAAATTGATTTTCCTCGTAGTAAAAAGGAGATCCAATCATTCAACGGTAAGATGAACTTCTTCCGTCATTTTGTGCCAAATCTAGCTGAACATTTGAGGGAAATCACACACATGTTGAAGAAATATAGTGTGGTAAAGTGGACAGAAGAAGCCATCAAGTCTTTCAATTTGGTAAAGATGGCTCTTTCTTCAGCTCTAATTTTGATTAGCCCAGATTATTCCCAAGATTTCATTTTATTTTCATTCACTTCAGAGCATACTATGGCAGTGGTCTTAATGCAGAAAGGAGATCAGCTTGAGAAACCAATCGCTTTTTTCAGCAGAACAATAAGAGATGTAGCTTTAAAGTATAACATTATTGAAAAACAAGCTCTTGCCTTGGTGAAAGCTTTGAAATACTTCCGAGTATATATTTTGCATTCTCATATTCTTGCGTATGTCCCTAATGCAGCCGTGAAATATGTTTTGGTACAGACAGATCCGGAAGGGAGACGAGGCAAATGGATCACAACTTTGTTAGAATATGACTTGGAGATAAAGCCAAAAAAGATCATCAAGGGCAGGGTCTAGAAAAACTGATGGTGGAGTCTAATTTGCATGTCTTGAACATAAACTTGATTGCTGCTATTTTCGAAGAAGATGAAGACAACTCACTTGTTCAGGTATCTGAAATTTTTATCCATTCTCCTTGGTATTTAGATGTTGTATATGTGCTTCAGCACCTTTCACCACCACTAGGGATGGCTAAAAACAAAAGTAGAACTCTAAAATTAAGGGCTGCCAAATTTTGTATTATGAATAATGCATTGTATTGGAAATATCCTGGAGGTATGTTGTTGAATTGTTTGGTTGAGGAGGAAGAAAAAAAGGTCATGGATGATTTTCACAAGGGAGATTGTGGAGGTCACCTATTTTGGCAGATGACGAAAAATAAAATTTTGAGAGTAGGGTACTATTGGCCTACCCTCTTTGTTGATGTGTATAAAGCTGTTACAAGCTGTCACGAATGTCAAATTTTTCTGGGAAGGAGAAAATTGCAGCCACTGCCTCTCAAGCCGGTTGAAGTTAGTGCTCTATTTTAGCAGTGGGGCCTAGATTTTATTGGAGAGATCCACCCTACATCTTCAACTCAGCATAACTGGATCTTAACAGCAATGGATTATTTTACAAAATGGATTGAGGCAATCCCCACTCGATAGGCCACAGATGCGGTAATAATTCAGTTTCTTGAAAATAACATTTTGTCACGTTTTGGATGTCCTAACAAGCTGATTACAGATAATGCAACAACTTTCAAATCTAAAAAGATGATTAATTTTTGTAACAAATATCATGTTACCTTGGGGCATTCTACTGCATACTATCCACAAGGTAACGGATTGGCGGAATCTTCAAATAAATCATTGGTTTACATCATCAAAAAGTTGCTGGAAACAAACAAAAAGAGCTAGCACAAGAAGCTTGTTAATGCACTATGGGTGGATAGAGTAAGTCAGAAGAAATCAATTGGCATGTCTCCATTCGAAATAGTATATGGTGTTGACACGGTGTTCCCAACATCTCTCGCAGTCCCAGTGGTAAAACTTGTACAAGAAGCTGGTAGCGAAGAGGATTATTTTCAGTGAAGGATAAACCAAATGATGCATTTACAACAGACGAGAGAGGAGGTTTTCCAGAATACCTTCAGGCTGCAAGAGAGAATCAAGAAAATATATGATCAGAAGGCAAAGGCAGATAAGTTTCAGATTGAAGACATAGTGCTAAAGTGGGATGCTAGAAACGAGGACAAAGGCAAGCATGGAAAGTTCGAGAATCTGTGGAAGGGACCATATAGAATTGCTACATATCAAGGTCAAAATGCTTTCTCCTCAAAGAAATGAACGGGGAAGATTGGCCAGGAGGGTTGGTCAATGGTCGGCTGTTGAAATGGTATTATCTTTGAGAAAGTTTCTGCTATCATAATTTGCCACTGTACATACCATTTTATTTCCTTCATTGCAAGTGTGTACTGTTGTCATTCATTTAGTTTGGGGCTTGAACTGAAGGCTATAAAACTGAAGGTATGATGTCAGTTTTTGATTACTCAGAGTGGATTGTTTGAGATAGTTTTCAGTCTTGTAATTAAGTCAGTTTTGAGTCAAGATATTGGTTTTATGTTTGCTGAAGTTATTGACTCCACTTAGCCTAATGGAAGAGGCACTGACTACTTTCCAGAGATCTGTAGTTCTTGGCACCTCCCAGGAGCTACCATCCCTATTGTAGCCAATGTTAGTGTTGGTATCTTCATCCCTCCATTAGTGATCAAATTCTCCTTTTGCATGCATTTTAGGTGTCTCATCCGATCAGTTGCATTCCATTAGGTCATGGATCAATTGATGGAAGTGGTTCATTATCAAATTCCCCTCAAGATCTTTACCTGTTGGCCTATTTTCACAAGTTCAAGTCATTTACAGTCATTTTTGTCATTTACATTTGCAAAGGCCATGGTTAGGGTTTTAGGTCTCATTAGGTCTAGGGTTTGCTACCATGGTATTCAAAAGCTCAATAATAGGACAATAGGAACTTGAGGATGTTTAATAAGTTCATAAAATCACAAATTTGACTGATGATTTGTTTTATAAAGGGTTTTTACCTCAAAACTCCGTTTTGAGGTGAAAACAAAGTTTTTCTATTTTCATGTACAAATTTATGTAATTTTAGTGTTTCATATGTAATAAAGCATCATCTGCAGCCCTTGGACACCTTGCCAAACTCCAACACTCTAGCTACTGCAAAAGAAACAAAAAAATTCAAGCATCAGTTCATCAAATGGCAAAAAAGAGAGCCAAACTGCAGAAACATGGTTTTAAAACTAAAGTGAAAGGGAACATTAGAAAATGGGTTTTTCTAAATGCAAATTTAAAGTCACAATGTATATAAAGTGATCCTTGGTGTTAGAAGACCTCATTTGTGCTAAAAAGAGAGAGGAAGAGGAAAAATTGCATTTGAGGAGAAAGAAGCAAAAGTTGTAGCAAAAAACTCCAGTTTTTAGTGCTGCGACGCACCTTTGCATTGGCGCAACACACATATCGGGCACAGGATTTGCAAAGGAAATTCAGCATGTGCGACGCACCTGTCAGGCGCTATGCACTTGGGCGTTGGCGTAGCGCATCTATTAGTTAAGCTCAAACACTCATTCCATTGATTTTCCAAGCCTCCAAATTTGCAAACAACCTCTCTACAAGTAAGTACATCCTCCCATTTTCCCTAGCAAGAGATTTTGTCATCCATGATGGTGATGTGAGTGTTTAAAAAAATGAAACCCTTATTGACTCAAAGTTGTGTTGTCAAAACTGCCTAGGGTTTTGTTATTCTTGCTGTTTTCACCCCCTTGTATGATTTTCCCACATCCCATCCCCCTACACTAAATTTCCCTAATTCCCTTCCCTTTCCCTCTCCCATTTACACTCACCTTACCCCCTATGACAAAATCCTAAGCCCTATACATAATTCCCACTATTCCTCAAACCTTAATTCCATTTTCCTAAACCCTATCATTCCCTAAAATCCTATAGCCATCATCAAAACCCTCCTTTGCAATTATATTATTAGTCAACCCATCAAATCCCAAAAAGAAAACAACAGTCACCTATACTTAAGAAAATCTCTTCATACACATCTTTCTACATTCTACATTTGCAAATATGGAAATAGATTCAACTTATGAAAGGCATGAGGAAATTATGAGCGAGTCCTCCCAAGAGATTCATGCACCAAGAAAACCACATAAGGGAGGACAACACATCCCGGAGGAGCCCACCACACTAATAGAGTTACTAGCTTGTCCTCTTGCAGTAACATGTTTTAAACATCAGTCTTGCTACCGGTTTTGTGAGATGGTGAAGAGGGCGAAATACAACCATGAACTTGCTACGCTATTTTTCGTTCATCTTCACAATGGCCAGGTTAACTTAGCAGGTGTTTCCTTCACTTTGACACCTGAAACCATAGCTGCAGCAACAGGTATTCCAAATGTGGGTGAACAGTGGAACAAAGGACAACTTGTGGGCAAAGAGCATTATGAGCCTTATGTCAAGGCTAGTTATCAAAAGCAAATCAGTAGGGTCTTTCCTTTTAGATACCTACAGGACACTTATGCTCTGCTCATGAAGCTCATTATCAAATATTTCACCTGTGAAGGGAGGTTTTCTCGCTTGGACACTTACCATGTTAGATTATTGATGCATTTCACTAGAGTGAGGATTATGAACCTCCCCTATTTCATATGCATAAATATTGAGAAGATGGCTACATTAGTGCAAAGGAAACCTCTTCCTCAACAGTTCAATAGAATTTATCATTTTTCATTGATCAAAATTGTTGTTTTGCATCAGCTGAGCTTACTGAATATTTCTTAGGATACCTTCATTTGACATGAGGTTTTCAAAGGCCCTCAGGTGACTCCATCAATGTTTCAAGAGGAAGGAGGGCCTTCAAATCAGCTAGAGGTCCATGAGACTCAAGCTACAGGAGTGCCCATATTTATTACTTATGAAAAAGGCATAAGGAGATTATTTGCAGCTGCTAAACGAGTATTATCTCCACCAGGGGTGGAAGGGGTCTCGCTTCCTTCACCAGACAATAGGAAAACACTATATTCACCTGGGGTGAAAGGGGCTTTGCCTTCTTCTTCAGCAGAGCAGGTACAGGATAGAGGAAAGAAACCATTGCATGATGAAGGGCCTTCTAAAGGCCAAGACAGGGATTTCATTTTGATTGAGGAAGAGAACACTGATTTGGGCTCACTTAAGGATGAGATCATCAAGGAGCAGGAAGCTGAGATCAAAAGCCTATCACTTAACATTGAGAGGGCTAAATGGATTATTAATTACCATGAGCAACATAACAAGCAGCTAGAGGACAAACAAACAATCATGGAGCTGCAAAACATAAGGGAAAATCGACAATTGGCAAAGAAAAGGAGAATCAAACTAACTTCACTAGAGCAAGAAATCGAGGCCGAACGAAAATCATGGTTAGAAGGAGTCAATATCCACCTTGAGAAGTTTCTGGACAAGGCCAACAAGGAGAAAAATATGTTGCACCACATGGCTTATCACTATTTGGCCCAATTTTTTTTTTGTAAAACAAGGATAAGAATCCTAAAAGCCAATTTAAAGAGAGTTATGAGGAGCAAGAAAGAGAAATATAAGCTCAAAATCTTGGCTAAAGATTTATTGGCCCAGCATAGCACCTAACATAGATCACTCATGCCAAATTTCAAGAAATCTGGTGAACTTTTTGGCATTTTTGAAATTTTCAAGGAAAACATAGGTTTTTCCGGCAGGTGCGTAGCGCCACCGACACTTGCTTTTGATAGGGACCTCCATTTGAGGAAAACCTGGCATTTTTGGATTCATTATGAAAAGTTATGCATGATAAAAAATTATGAGGAAATTTTGACAAGTTTTGGGCCTCCAAAAGCGCCAAAAACACCTCACAAATGCCCTTTCTGCCACTTTTTGGCCACACAGGAAGCAGTCTTGGCGGATTGAAATTTTGGAGGGGCAAATGGACACCAAATTCAAACATTCCACTTGTCCCAGAAAGTAGACAGAAATTCCTTTCCAGAAATCCATCTTGGAGAAAATTTGGTGAAGGGGAAGGCCTCCAAAGGCAGCTTGGAAAAAGCACTATGCACAGAAAAAATGGCGCTACAGATAGGATGAAAAAAAAGTGCCAATTTTGCTCAAAAACTCTGTTTTTTGCCTAGTTTTCTTCCAGTTTAACTTTTTCTCTTTTATGGTAAAATTAATGATGGTTACTGTCAAGTAGTTATCCCAACCCTTCGCTAGATTGAGGGGAATAAATCAAAGCGAAATTACATATATAATAACAGATTGGATTCGATACCATAATTACATATACTATATCCCATGAAATCTTACCCGTATCAGATAATCTCCAATTTGAAAAAAAAAGGATAAGAAAGAGGTACTTTGATACTATACTTCCAACCATGTGAAATGGAGCTATGAACGAATGAATCAAAACCATTCTAAAATGTTAATCTAACTAGAAAATTTCCTAATGAAAATAGGTGACATGATGTAAATTGGATGTACAATAAATGTAAAATGATAAAAATTGACTGATAAGTAGATACATTAGTTGTAGGTGGTTTAAGAGTTGAAGAATCAGTTTCCTAGGTTTTAGAGGCAAGCTGTTCCACTGCCTATTTTTGTGTTCCTAGTTTAGATATGGTTGAAACCACCCCTCTTCTCATGGATTCAACCCCTGATGGATAGCACAGGTGGTTTGGAGGTCTATATCATGTGTTTTTTCAGTCATTTGTAAAGTTAGGACTCTTGTGGATGCATTGAGCATTATTGTACATCACTTTTGCAGTTTGGCAAGGAAATAAACCAGGGTTTTGCAACATTTTGTGGGATTCTTGTGGTAACGTGAATCAACATAGTTTCCTTCTTAGTTATTCAGTGATCTTGTGTTTATGCGTGCCATCATCTCTTTTATTTTTCATAGCTAAATGAATCAAGTGTAAAATGTAGAATTCATTGGTATTTCAGTGCTTTACCGTAGGATTTATTTAGTTTTACATGTTTTCTATTGTTTGAAGAGGACTCATGACTTATGCATGCCCTCTCTAGCTCCTCACCAGTCTACAAACTCACCATTACAGTCATTTCAAAGTGCTAAAATGCTTGCCTACCTCGTCCCACATAAACCTCTGCAAATCTGTGTTCATTTCTTGGACCCAAAGCTGCCTTCCTCATCTGATCCAGCAACCAACCATTAAAATCAATCAAATTCCTTTGAGCAAGAATACCTAGCCTAAAATTAGTTTTTATATCAGTCATCTCAAGCCTTCCTTGATATATTTTCATTGAGATAGACAAGGAGAGAGCCCTCTCCCGACTTGGTAGGGCTAGCTACCAGGTTAAGCGTGGTTTGATGTTACCCTAGACCTGCCTTTCCTAGCCTGAGGTAGATTTAGGCCCTAACAAAGTATCTGGGTTGTTTTCTCAAGCCAGTTAGCTACAAAATAGTGGATTGGGACTAGCTAATCCATAAAGTCAAAAGTATGTTATCCATGTGGGACCATATATGACTTTCTACTTGCAGAAGAGTAATTATGATCAAAGTTGTGCTTCAGGGGATATCTATATATTTGATGCAATTGTTTCTCATCCCCCCAGTAGACATTAAAAAAATTGATGCCATTATTGCATGATTTCTCTGGTTTGGTGCTCGAAACAAAAAAAAGATACACCTTAGTAGACTAGAGGCTCTATCTCGGCTATACGAGATGGGGGGATGGGGCATTAGAGACACAAAGTGCTTCAACTTATAACTTCTCTCTAGAAACCTATGGAGGGCTTTTAACTCTCATGGAATTTAGCAAGAGGTTGTATAACAGAAATATCTGAGACTCCATAGTTTGAAGGAATGGGTTAAATTTTAGGCTTCACAAGTTAGCAGACAATCATACATTTGGAGGAGCATGACATCGTCGAAAGGCTAGATATGTGGAAACCTGCGATGGAAAGTTGGATATGGGAGAAAAACCTAGATTGGATTGGATGACATTAAGGGATTTCTGGGAACCACTTCCTTTCTCTAGAAATAATTTAATATTTTAACCAAAGGGGTATATGTTTCCTAGAAGATTTACACATCATTGAGTTTCAAGGAACTCTTGAACACATATGGCCCCTCTCGTGGGACTTGGGTCTACTGACTGGTTTGGAACTAAAATGGGAAACATACAGATATGATTTAGTTTTTGCAAGTATCTCAATCACTAATAGGGATGAATCTCTTACCTGGGGTGGCAGGAATGTCAACAGAAAGATACCAGTCAAAGAATTTTACCTATACATCTCTGATTTTCCTACGAGATCCCTCTTTGAGGATTGGAGTATTTCTATGTGGAAGTGGGAGGCCCCTTTAAAGCTCAAATTCTTCTCATGGTTGACTCTATTCAACCAAATTAGCGCATGGGATAATTTGATGAAAATAGGTTTTCTTGGTCCTCGTAGATGTCAATTATGCGGAAATGTGGTTGAGAATTGCCTACACTTATTTCTTGGATGCTCTTTTGCAAAATAAGTTTGGAGGCACATTACTGAGTTATTGGGGATAATAGTGGATTCCAATTGGCTGTCTATTTACACATGCATCTGTTATTGGTCTAGCATGCGCAAATCCTTCAAGACAACTCCCCTATATGTGATTTGGGGTATTTGGTTCTCTCAAAATGTTGCTATTTTTTAGGACAAAGTCCCTCTCAGTGCTGCCAGATGTCTTAACATTATTGGGAATTTTTTGGAGATTGGTCCATGGATGCTGTTATGAAACCAGTTCACAAAAGGATAGAAAAGATAGTTGAACACCGTAGAATTCAGCCTTTTCCAGGGGGCAACCTCCTTTACATTACACAAATGAACAATTCTTGGATGATTCAAATGACAAAACCTCGTTTCTATATATAGGAGTCTAAGGAGTCTCAGGAGTCTCAGTTTTCCCATCAGATTGAGGATGATAAGATGAGCTATGAGCTAACTGAGTATCACAACAAGAAAATAATTTTGTCAAAAAAATTCTAGTGAAAATGGGATCTCTATCACTTACAATAATCTTTGGATTTCCATTTAGCTTTTGAATTCTTTCATAAATGTAGAAGAAACTGTACTGGCTTTAAATGGATGTGATAATGCACAAAAGTGTGCATACTTGGTAAGTCTGTCAACTACCACCATGATGACACTCTTTCCCTCAGATTTCGGTAAACCTGCGATAAAATCCATTTAAACCTCCTCCCAACGTTGGCTTGGAATCGATAAAGGTTGTAATAGACTCGAGGTCTTAATTGTTTCAACTTTATTTTGGTGGAAAACGAAACATTCTGCCATAAACTCTTGAATATCCGATTTAAGGCTATCCCAAAAAAATTCCTTCTTAATCTTGAGGTAAGTTTTTAAAAATCCTCAGTGCCCTCCTAAGGGATAAGTGTGCAATTCCATAAGAATACTTGGTTTGAGTTGGGAATTGATATTGAGGTATAAGCGATCTTTGTACCATAATGAATCATTTTGCCAGCTAAATGTATCAGATGTACTGGAATCATGTTATAACTTTTGAATAAGTGCCCACACTTCTTCATCATTCTTCCATTCCTCCCTTGCTTCGTTTATCCAATTTGGTTGGATAATAGAAATGGCACAAAACAATGCTTCCACATCCTCATCCTTTCTCGAGAGTGCATCTGCCACCACATTCTGCTTCCCTTTTTTATAGATGATTTGAACGTCATAACCCAACATCTTTGTGGCCCACTTTTGTTGCTCTTCAAAGGATAATCTTTGTTCTAAAAAGTATTTAAGGCTATCATGATCCATTTTTACCTTGAAGTGTCTTTCCATTAGGTAGGGTCGCATTTCTTAAGTGCATGTAGTATTGCCACATTTTCCTTATCATAAATAGCTTTGTGTAAAAACTTTCCCTTGATTGGATGACTTTCAAAAGAAATGGGTCTTTCATCTTGCATTAAAACAACACCAATTCCATTTCCTGAAGCATCACATTCCACAATAAAGGTTTTTGTGAAGTCCGATGTAGCTAAGACCGGTGCTTGGCACATTTCCTCTTTAAGACATTCAAAGGCCTTTGTTGCTTCTGGAGTTCGTGAAAATGCATCTTTCTTCAATAATGTTGTTAGAGGTGCTGCTATCCTCCCATAATTCTTAACAAACTTGTGATAATACCCTGTCAACCCAACAAATCCTTGCAGATGCTTTATGGATGTGGGGATTCTCCATTCCTTAATGGATTTAATTTTGCTAGGGTCTACCTTAACTCCTTCATGAGATAGAAGATGACCCAGCTATTCCACCTCTTGTACTCAAAAGAAACATTTGGATCTTTTTGCATATAATTGTTTCTCCTCCAATAGTTGTAGCACCCTATCAACATGTTCAACATGATCCTTCCAAGGCTTGCTGTAGATTAGTATATCATCAAAAAATAATAACACAAATTTTTTAATGGTGGGTTTGAAAATGGAATTCATCAAACCTTGAAATGTAGAAGGTGCATTGGTAAGGCCAAAAGGCATGACAAAAAAATCATAATGACCCTCATGAGTTCTAAATGTTGTTTTCGAAATGTCTTCAGTCTTCATTTTGATTTGATGATATCCTGAAGGAAGATCCAACTTGGTGAAGTAAATTGATCCATGCAATTATCCAGAAATCATCAATGACAGGAATGGAAAACTATCTTTAATAGTGAGCTTGTGAGCCCCTATAATCCAGACCATGTGCATGACCATCCTCCTGTGCACAAATACTACTGGGCAGAGAAAGAACTTTGACTTGGTTGAATTATACCAGCCTCTAGCATTTTTGCAACCATACGTTCAATTTCACTCTTTTGGGCATAGGGATATCTGTACGGCCTGATGTTTGGAGGAACACTTCCTGGAATTAGATGAATAGCGTGATCATGATCCTGAGTAAGTGGGAGACCTTTGGTAGTCTCAAATACCTTGGAATGGTTGTCCAATACTTTTTGGAGATCTGGAAATAGATGATTCTGATGTGGAAACATCTAGCGAACATAATTGTGAAATTACACCTCTTTGTTCCTTTTTTAGAAGCTTTGTCATACCATTAGAGATAATTATCTTTCCCGGTTTCCCTATAATGCCCCTTAATTCAACTTCCTTTCCTTCCGCAGAAAATTTCATGAAAAGTTCTTGAAAATTAATGCTGTTGTACCCAAGGATTGTAGCCATTGGACTCCTAATACAACATCAGCACCTCCCATTGGAATGGAAAGCATTTGGCTAGTCAATACATATTCTCCCATGGATAGCTTGATATTATGGCACTTTCCAGAGCAATCTATCATTCCTCCATTTGCAACCATCACTTGACACTTTGGTGCTAGATATAGGAAGCAATTCAATTCTTTTGCTATCTTACAATGAATAAATTGTGGGTACTTCCTGACTCAATCAACACTATTACCTTTTTCTTCTTGATTTTTCCTTCTATCTTGATGGTTTGAGGAGTGGTAATTCTAGCCAATGCATTACAATATATGTTTGGATTCATTTCTTCTTTATCTAGGCTTTGTTCTTGGAGTATATCCTCTTCTTTTGACCTTTCTTTCTCCTTTTCTTCTTCCTCTTCACAATCTATGTAGAATAATTTC
>APFE030428237.1:26663-37971 GCA_000404065.3 Pinus taeda
CAATCCTATGCTCCTCTCGAATATTTTTACCCTTATGTTCAATTTTTGGAACTCCTCAATGTGCTCCATTATTGAACCCTTTTGTTTGAGACTTATTAATTGGCTAAAAAAAGTGTTGTTTTTTGTATCCTCATAATGTGCTGTCAATTCTTCCCTAAAGATTGCCCAAGTGATAATTTGTTTACGAGAGCAAAGCCATTGATACCATACAAACTGATTTGGTTCCAAATATAAAGTTGCAATACGTACCTTTTATGTGTTTTGCACATTATTGAGATCGAAAAATTGCTCCATCAGTGATATCCATGTTGCGAGATCCTTGCCATCAAACTTCCTCATATCAATTTTTGGAATATGGTGGGTCTTCGATCCAACATTAGAGCCTATGAAATCATGATTAAAATTTCTTTTGTTTTCATCATGAGTTTCCTTTACTACCCTTTCACCATTAGTAAGCATTTCATGTAGAAACTTTGTCAAATCTGTCTTCAAATATTCCATGCCTGTCTTTAAACAATCCATATTAGCTTCTACACCTCTCTTTAAACCATCCATCTTAGCTTCTACATCTTTCTTTAAACCATCCATCTTAGATTTTGTTACTTTTTGTGCAAGTGACACTTGTTTCACTTGGTCTCGTAATTTTGCTATATCATGTTGCATTTCCTCCTCTTCTTCATGAGTCATGCTAGAGATTTCAGATTTCTTACTAGGTGTTTGCATTTTCTTTCCTCAAGGCATCAATTACTGATAATAATGGTTTACCATGCCCTTTGAATTCCTTCAAACTAATTTTTCAAAACAAGCTTATGCAAAAATTTTAAAAAAACTACACACCTTTTTTCACTTTGTCGGAGCTTGATATTGAATCTGATGTATCTCTGTAATTTTCGATCATCCAATTCTAAAATTGTGATCTACAGTATCCTTCTATGTCCTCTTTCCAATGCCACAAGTCTGATCCAAATTGGATTCTCCAGGGAAGAGTTATGCAAAATCTCCCACAGTGACTTGATTATAGACTAGTTTAGTAGAGCAAACTTGTACGACGTGCCACGAGTCACTGTTTCGACCTTTGACTCTGAAAATATATATAAGAATCTACAATTTGTCCTCTTTCTGTACCTTCTTACACAATTTCAATCTGATGCTTAGAGAGAACGTTATGATGATTTTCTCCAGGTCACCTGTTTGGAATGTAATTCAGGAGTCTGCAAAAAGATTAACTTCCTCAAATCATATCTCCTCAAATATAGTGCGAAACACTAAGAAATTTGGGCCTAAGGTTCAGTGCGATTTCTTCTCAAATGGGTTTTTTTTTTAATCTTTTGAAACATCGCAAAAAAAAGTGATAGTGAAAATTCCACGATGACCTATTTGGAGCAGCGAAACCCTAGAATCCAAAGCTCTGATACCAAATGTTATGAAACTAGCTCACAAAAAGAAAGAAAAGATAGTTGAATGCCATAGAATTCAGCCTCTTCGAGGGGGCAACCTCCTTTACATTACACAAATGAACAATTCTTGGATGATTCAAATGACGAAACCTCCTTTCTATATATAGTAGTCTAAGGAGTCACAATATAACCTAGCCGAGCTAACAATAATAATATAAAGCCACAAAAATAACAATAGAGGGATTCTATGTGGCACAGTAATAACAATATGGGGAAGATAGAGGCACAACACTATTAATAAGGGATACAACTACAATAGTAATGGGGTAATCACTAGTATTATAGGGACCTAATAGATGCCTCGACTCTCCAGCCGAGATGCCTCCTTCAAAGATCTAGGAGATTCTTTCTCAATGGGTTTTTTTGATGGGGTTGAGAGAGGTGGAAACTGTGGGTGTGGGCCACTCATCAAGCTCAGTCTTGAAATGGAATATCATTTTTACTGGCATGAGGGGGGAGGGTACAAATTTAATGCTGAAATTGTAGCTCTTTGGGGGCTCCTGAAATGTGTGAAATGGCTGGAGATTGGATCTATAAAGATTGTTGGGGATTCAAAATCTATCATTGAGTGGGTGTTGGGAGAATATTCCCTCTAGATCCTCTCCCCCCCCCCCCCCATAACCATTGGATGGAAAAAATCATGCAGATCATTCATTCTTACGAGGAAATATCCTTTGTTAATGTATATAGGGAACAAAATGGGATGACAGATGCCCTGTCTAAACGTGGACTTCTCCTTTGTTTTGGCATGGTGGAATTTGAATTAATGATGGATGGGTCTATATGTGCTCGAGGATCCTTTGAGTTCTGAGCTGGGGTATATTTTGGCCTTCATGTTCATGTCTTCCTGTAGATGTTGGGAGTTTTTCTTTCTTTTTGGTTTTATGGAATCTGAAAATTTTGACTGCAGGGTATTGAGAATTTTACTATATGTTTATTGTAAGGTGCATGGATGTATGCAAAATGTAGAAGACTGGTATTTTTCCATCTACTATATAAACATTTTATTAATCAAGATGTTATGTTTTTTTTTTTTTTGAAAAAAAAGGAGGGTCGAGCATCTGCCAGTTGATTAATCTATCCCTACACAGTCTTCATGACTAGTAACATTGTCTCAGTAGTTCCATGGCATGGAAAGGGGGATCATTACATCACAAAGGAAGAGGGTCAGTTGTCATCACTATCTTTGTCCAAAACATGAGAAATATGGTCATCACTGAAGTCATAGCTTGCTGAAATCATCACTGATTGTTAGGTCAAGTTGTCAGTCATCGCTGGAGTCTGAGCCTACAGATTTCACATAATCTACAATGGGTGTCGAGGATTGTATCTCAGGGGGGGAGCATGTTACCATTGCACATGCTAGGGAGAGAATATGAGGGTGGAGGGTGTTACAATGGCACACAATGGAGAGAGGAGATCATGAACCTTTAAGATCTTCACTCTTGGCATAGATTCTCATCCACTTTCATGGTAGTTGTAATGGCCATCTTGCACTTCTATTGTGTGTGGATGTTCACTTTCACATGAGTTGTATGTTACTGAACTAATTCATGGATTATTTCACATATGTTTGTTGAATATTGCTCTTTCATTCCATTCATAGCACTAGTTGTTAGTTGCGAACTACTTTAAAATTAATTTTTAGTACATTTTACTCTTGTATGTCCTATATGGTTTTTGCTAACTATTTTCTCTTAAGATATGCTTAGTACTCTTATTGTTGTGCTATTACAATCTTGTATGTTGTATTGCAAGTTTATAATTTGTGGGTTGATTCATCCTCACTCTTCGAGTATTTCACACTCGCCTTGGATTAACATTTCTTCACTCGAAACCCAAGAAAAAGAAACAAATATGGTGGTAGCTGAGCCCAAATACTGAATGAGACTCATATCCCAAAAAGTGTGAGGTATAAATGAGAATTTGCATTTGGGAGATCCCTTTACCATTGGTGGTTTGTTTTTCCTCGTCAACATAATGATAATATTGGTTCTGGATCTCAACCTATTTTTTGAAGGGTGTAGTTCTCATTAAAATCTAAAACTAACAACGTAGTACCTAGGGTAATGTTTTCCTTACATATTCTAAATTGTTCATCTTGCCATCATGTTACATGCTCATTTTGCGAAAATGTTCCAATTTTTATAAAAAATATTTCATGAAATCACATACTCATGCCTAATGCCAAAAATATAAATTCATCATAAAAAACATATATGTTGAATTTGAACATGCGATAAGAAATAATGTGATGTTAACTTAGCTAGGACTTCAACAATGCTATCTATTTGCTTTCTTTCCCACTATCTAGTTCATAACATATTTGAAGCTTTGTTTACTATCACCCTCCAAAATCCATGCTCAATTTTATGAATGCACCAACTTAATGATGCAAATCCATTGCATCTAGAGCATGTCCCATATGAACAAGATTTTTCATAATATCGTTTTTTCTTCGGCCTTGGATGTGTGATGCTATTAATAAATTCTCTTGATGAAAAATGTGGTAGTTTGGATGAGAAATTCTACACAATGTCATGATGAAAAACATGATGAATGTGTATATATGTGTCATACAAATAATCTATTTTTTTCATGGTATTTACAACATGTGTTACAATCTACGCATGTTCTAACATACCAAGTTTTGTATTTCTCAAAAGATCTTTGGTACAGGTTCAATTCCATGGGCTCTTTCTTGAATCTCTCATAGAGTTCTATTTGTGTCATGTCAAGGAAGTGCTTAAGGTGGGGTTAGCGGTCTTCACAACCATTTTTTATTTTAGCACATATTTTTGATTGGATGAAGCCCTAGTATTTCCATGTCAAAAATTTTGTTCTAGTTCCTTAACATCATAAATTAACTTCATGTGTGAATGAGATGACCTACCTATGAAAGGACAATAATATGCTTCAACACATGTTAACCTACCAATGAATACACAATAATTTGTTTGACATGGTTTATCAATTTTTTCTTTCAAAGAGCTTTTCTTTTTCCATTTTAATTATGAGACGTGCATGATATAAAATGATGTTGCCTTGTGGACGTGTTTACAATATATTCTAATATTACAATATGAACCACATTATGGTATTTTAAATTAGTCTTTCCAATTGTATTGAAATCATCTTGAAGGTTTCTAGTGATGTGATTATTGGTGTTTGTACTTCTAACTATATTTAAGCCTAACATTCTCCTTGCAACAACTAAATAGTGTAATTTTAAGAAGGCCAAAAATAATTTACATTTAGTTGCATCACTTTCTGAATTAAAATATTCTCTCAAAATTTTATGGCACTACCAATAAATAGTTTTTTTATGTAACTTACCTACAAGGCATGCTAGAGAACTTTCATCCACCTGAATAAATCTATGAGTTCTTTGTCATTCACTTGAGAGCCTATGTAATGAAGACGAACACAAAGTGTCAATCCATTTTCTAATAAACTGTAGCGCTTCATTCACCTAATTGTCAAGCTTGGGAGTGCTTTGGATAGTTTTTTAGTTTATATCTTGAACATATAATTTTTGAAATTCAACTTTCACATGATGAGCCAATTCACCAAAAGGATTCAAATCATTCAATTTTTTAGTTTCCACCACTATATACTCAACATCTCAAAAAATGTAAATGTTTTCTTCCACTATGTAATTTCTCGTTGATTGAATATTGGCCATAAGGTAACTTGATGTTGTAATTTGAATGGCCTCCATTGGATGCATACACTTCACTTGCAGTGAGAAAGTAGAGTCCACCATGGAAATTTTTGTGCAATGATTTTAGTTGGTCATGGATGGATGCAAATCTTTCTCCATATCAAATCTTGCATTTACTCTTAAGTATGCAACTTTCTAGAGGGGTGAACACTTCCTCCTAGAATTTTTTGATTGATTATGTAAGTTACCCATCATTAAAAGGTTCTAATAGATCAAGACTATGTTACAAATACTTAACGAAATCACTTTAAAGAAACCACCACTTGCAATAGTATATTTTCCATGGTATTTTTGAATATGAGTTTTAAACATATGAGGCAAAATGATAGCAATGTAAATGTGTGTTTCTTTATTATACATGTATGAACATGCATGTTTTAATAATGTGCACAAGTTATTGCTTCTATGCCTAGTCCAATCCAAGAAGGAAATTCCAACATGGTGAAAAGAAGGAATGGGCATGCATTAATAACACATGCGCACATTCCTATATTGTTGGATTGATGGGGAATGACCTAGGTTTGGAGTTAATTAGCCAAACAAATCCCTTTACTACTAGCCCTTTCGGCAACAGCCTCCAGAGCACGGACCAAGGTCTTACCCAAAGCAGTATGGGGGGATGCTGGAACCAAATTTCTGCATCCTTGAGATGTTTGAGGGGTTAGTTTAGTCCAACTATAAATACCTTCGTGTAGGTCACTAGCGCACTATCCTGACCTGCGAGGCCTTCGTGATCTATTATAATCGCCTTTGCATAGCCCTAACCAATGCTTTCACGCTACTAAAGCAACAATCTGTGCTAATTCCCCAAGTTACACCGCGTATCTTAATTATCTTCCTATAATAGTTAGTTATCTTCACATAAATAGATAATTTATCTTATATTCACTTTATCAACACATTCAAATAATTTCGTGCATCATATAAACAATAGAAATGCAATTTATATCCGATACATTCAATGCAAAAAACAGGAAAAAGATACACATAAATGATGTAAAACTTCTCTTTATTACTTATCAAAGGTTACAAACTCGACTTGCCCTACACACTCAGCTGCAGGGGTTTGCGCACTCAGCTGTGGACTACTAGGCCTCTGCACACTTAGATGTAGAGCCTTCTCCTACTCTACGAACCAACGACTTGATTCTATACTTAGATACGACTCAATTCTTCATCCTTCATCAATTGATTCTGCCATTTACAACTTAGAGCCTCGCTCTATTTATACAATCCCATGGTCCGCGGACCATGGGTAGATCTCTAAATCCAACACTACATTTAAAAAAATGAGGGCAAACAACCCTATGACTCATTTACAAGTTCGCTCTCTGTGCCCATAAAACGTGGAGTCTTTACATCGGATTTAGTCAAAATTTGGGCTTTAAGCCCCAAAACTTCCCTTGGGGCCCCAAACACAAACAGTGTGACTTGCCCTTGAGTCACTTTGTCGGTGTAGATATCTTCGTGCACAGACCTCCCAAATCTACCTGAACTATTACAAGATCGGCAGTGCACATAGAAGCTGTTTGTTGTACCTCCTACATGTGTTGTTTAGAGACTGCTATATCTGAACTGCTTCCTTGTATTTGCTCCTATGTTCCCTACATCTTCATGAGCTTGGCTTCGATCGAGGCTGTAATGATGAATGCCTCATCAATCCATGGTTGGACGCGTGCCTTCAAAACCACTTCTTTGTATCACATGATGTTTGCCTACTCCTTAAGTGCTTTTTCCTGTTGCATCTGCGCAAGCTTCTTTGTAAGGGCCACTGTCTATGCAACCCCTTTTATATCATCGTATCTTTGTTGCAGCTCATGCGCCTCTATTTCTAAGCGCTGTATGTTGGAATCCTCTTGCAGAGTGGAGAGGACCTCAAACAAATCTTCCGAAAGTTTGGTGCAGTCCTTCACTGCACTGTTGATCTCCTATGTTTGCATTATGATGGCACTGGCACACTAGTCCCTCACTTCTAGAGGAGTTGAGTACTGTGCCTTCAACCGCAGCTCTACTATCTAAAGGTTCAGCTCCAGCTAAACCTTATCCATCTCTTCTCATGCCTCATGCACCCCTGCTACTAACCTTTAGATGCGCGCCTCTATTGGTGCCTCTGCTGGGATGGCCAACTCAGGGACCATCTGGCTAGCCTCCTCAAATACCTGCACCATTTGTCGATTTTGTGCCACTACCTCGTCGCGCTGTAGGCTGAGTTGTTCCATATTAATTTTCTTCTCACTCAACACCTGTAGTGTGTGGCCCTCCCTAGCCCATAGTTCTGCAGTCACTCCATCCTATAGGGCATAGAGTGTCTCTCGAGGTAGCGCAACCATGTTGATCCCTATTCCTTTCAATGCACTGACCGTAGGACTATCGGCCTCATTCTTTGTAAGAAGTGCCCCCCTTTGGCAACATTATTGTGTTGCTCATGTGGGTGCGTAACATTTCCTGAGTTGCAGTCATTCCTACTGCAAGGCTGGTCGAGAGAGTACCAACCTAAGGTGTGCGCACCTGTAGCTCCTGTATCTGTGCCTGGAGGGCCTCCAACACAATCTGATTCTCCTCTATGAGCTGCTGGAGGGCCTCCGCGGTGACGTCGTGCACCGTCTCCCCTATATCATGGAGATCTCCTTTAGTGAGGGTGAATGGGTCGAAAGAAGTCTTAGAGGCTTTTGACTTCTTTCACGCCCCCACCTACTCTCTCGGGCGCTAGTGTTTCAACTGTGTAGATGTTGTTTCTAGGTCTGCATCACCTTCCTCTATCTCAGGCTCTTCCTTAGGTGACGACGACTTATGGCCCTCGCGCACCTTCTTTGCTACCTGTTTCTACTTAGCTACTGCTTTTTGTTGTTCTGCGGATGACTTCACGACATCCCGCATCTCCTGCACTTTTGTTGTTGCTGCATCTTTTCTTCTCTTCTCTGCCAACTGTGCCATCCACAGTTTTGCCTCCTCCTTCTTCCGTTGTGCAACCAACTTTTCTGTTTCCATCGTGGAGATGGCTAGAGCATGCCACTCCAGCGGCCATGACTCAAGCACGGAAAATATAACATCGTCCATGGTCAGGTATGGTAGTTCATTCCACTTCTTCATGGGGTCCTTGCATGCCCTGATGTATATGTGATGAAAGTCCACCTTGAACTCCGCAAAGCTTTGTAGGCTATTGTAGATAGTGGGTGATAATTGTGGCTTGCGGTTAATCCCCATTTTGATGTTGATCTCCATGAACACCCAAAATATCTTACTATATTGGATCCTTTGCGCATCTTTAGTGGCCCACAGTGAAGCATTCTTCGCTGCCTTTGAAAGATCTTGTGCAATTGTGGGGAACTGGCTATCCTCAAGCAACTCCTAAGCCACCAACACTATGAACAATAGAAGTCATACATAGTGGAAGGCCTTCCCCTGTTCCTGAGTGTTATAGACATATTTGGGCATTGCAACTCCAATCACATATGTCAATAAACCAAGGGCTTTTAAATCCCTAAAAGTGTTGTTTCATACCCTAAAGGATCAAGGTCAGCTAATTACATCATTTCCCAGAAGTTCCACCTGAAAAACTACTCTACACTGGTCAAAACTAACCCATATAGATTGCTCTTTGGCCAAGGTGTGATGCATCTCACCTATTACACATGGGGGCTGCAATGCATACTGAAAAGGCCTTCTGTAGGGTGCGATGGGTGAGAGTAGACAAATGGCAGAGGTAATTGGCTAAGTGGAAACCCAGAGAATCTTCTAGAAACTGCTCATATGACACTTGCCTCTCAGAATTCACCAAGGGATGAGTATGAGATCATGAAATCTCCATGTGGAACCAAGAACTATTAGTGAAATGACACTAATCAAAAACCCAGAAGCTGACTCACCCCCTGCAAACATCTATATATGGATCCCTCATCCTAGAGATCCAGAGGTTGGAATTTTGTATTTTGTAAGGAAGTGCTGTTGGTTTCTCTTTGAGACATTGTATTTTTGGGTGATCTAGATTTTCATGAGGTGAAGAGGGATTTCATGCTAGGAGGATGGCATTGGATCAGACAGCTGGGTTGTAATCCTCTCTTTAACTTCTATCAATAAAGTTATTTGAGTTTTCCTCCATATACTTCTGTATTTCTGAATCTTGTATTTGTGAATGAGATTGTATGGTTAATGTACATCTGATCCTACATTGTTTATGGTATTTTAGATCTCTATGCTTTGATGATATTTTGCTGCTTTGCCTCTACAGGTGTTCTTTGAAGTGGGACAAGTGAGAAAGGAGTGGCAAGCTCTATCAAATGAGAGAGGAAACAAGCAAGGACCTGTTGTGGCCACCAACAACCCCCCTCCTTATAAAGTGTTATTGCTAGTACTAAATAAGTGGGGACCCTTAGTAATTTTTTTGTTTTGTTTTGTTATATTTTCTTTTAGATGAAACTTACAACATCATGGACTTAGGAAAATACTTTTGAAGAATCTAAAAACCTAAGTTTCATAATGAAGAAAGTAAATTCTCTCCTTAAGAAATATCACATCGCTCAAAGAATGATAGGGTACCTTCTAATGAGTTAAAATGATAAAAAACGCGAGATTGTGACGCGAAACTTCATCGCATCACATACATTAAAGAGACACTCACATTGAAAAACTTTAAAATCACCGATATGCGATATCACACATTGCGCATCGCAAACAAATCACATGAATTACACATAAATATTATTGCGATACTGCGATGTTGCGATATTGCGATACTGCGACCTTGCGATAGAACAACACGATGCAATTGTGGTAATGCGATACAACGATCTGTGATATCGCAAAACAAGATCGCAAGACCTCTCCATCGCAATTGGTTTTGGCTCATTATTCGAGAAAACGTTTTTAGGCCAAGAACTAGTCATGCACTTTAATGCGAATCAATGAGTTGTTGCCAGTTGTTAATGAAGTATGATGTTGTGTTTTTTTTGAAGAACTAGTTCACGTAAGGTGGCGTGCTTTGCATATCTTCGGCATTTAAAGTTTTCTTGTCATTATTTTTATCATTACTTCCACCTCAATTGTAAACTGCAGGGACAAAGGACGAAGCGTTATGCAAGGCAGTATGCAGAAAACTATGAGGAGGAAAGGCAGTACCCCAATGTCCATTTCGGAAGGCACACTTAATCCACTTAAGGGAGAGAAAGAGCCGCAGAACTCTTCTAAGGCATCCATCACAGATTTCTCATATACAACCATGGTTGAATGGGTACTAAACCATGCTGATACTAGAAACAGACAGTTTAATGCTCAGGGTCAAGAACTCATGGAATCACTATTTTTACAGATTTTGAGCTTTATATCTGACAAGAGAAAAATGCGCAAGAGGCGAAAAACGCATCAGGGAAGACTGAATCAAGAAACAGAGGCAGTTTCTGATGTGTGATTAGCGCTTAGCGCTAATCGCGCATCGCTGAGAAAACTTGCTTGAAAAGGAAGGCTCCTAATTACTCAGTCACCTGCAAGCCCCGAAAATTGCAAGAAAGTAGCGATAGAAACAAACTAGAATCAGAAAACTAAAGGAAAAGCAGAAGCAGTCCAAGGGTTAACCAAGTTGGAATGGGATTATTGCTAGGTATACATGGTAATACCACATAGTCATTGGATGATTCTCAAGTATATCATCAATTTTACTAAGAGGATAATGCCAGTTCTTGTCGATTATGTTTGCTTAACTCAACCAAATACGGAAGACAATCAGCCGACTCCACTCAGGAAAATACCGAATGCTTGCGACGTTAAGGAGCAAAATTAGAAATAGTTAGATATTAGATTTAATTTTAGAAATAGTTTTGCTTAAAAAGAGGATGGTCATTTAAACCGAATCCTCAATTTCTGTAAATAAGTTATTTAGTTAGTAGTATTTAAACCCTTCTCATGCATTTAGAGAAGGGTCCATAAATTTAACAAAAACTTGTCCTCAGAACATGCACTTTTGCACCCTCAGAGGAGGTTTTGGTGAATGAATGGAACCAGGTTTATTTGATATTTGCATTTGACATCTGCTACTGATGTTGCACTTCTGTACTCTTAGTGGATGTTAAATCAAGGAGAGATAAATCAATTGTCGCTTGAAGCTCATGAGTAGGACTAGTTATAAATGGTACTT
>APFE030428256.1:0-14195 GCA_000404065.3 Pinus taeda
TCAGGACCCGAAAAAAACTGCTAAAAATAGTAAATTGTGCTACAATTATGGAAACTGAAAAACTGAAAGAGACAAATGTGGGGGTCCAAATGGGATAGGTGGGTGGCCACCAACATCCACCTGGATCACCTCGGCAGCCTGCCCGCCCCTCGAGGGTAGCTGGATGATTCCGGGAATCGCCTAGCCACCCATGGGGGGCGGGTTGGCCGCTGAGGTGGTAAGGGGTCGGTGACATAGCACCACCCTGTCCCAGCCCAGTGGCTCGCCCTCCTCATGTGGATGGGTGTGTCATCAGGTTGGCATGGGGTGGGTGCCGCAGCACCATCCTACGCCACCCCTTCGGCCCGCTCGCCCGTTGGGTGTGGCTGGTTCATTTCGAGAATCAACCAGTCACCCTCGCGTGGTAGGAGAGCCTTTGTGGTGGTGTGGGGTGGGCGCCGCAACAACACCACGTGCCACCCTGGTGGGTTGGCCACCTCACAGGGGTGCTTGGTCGATTATGAGAATCAACCAGCCACCACCAGGGGGCAGGCATGTCACTAGGGTGGCGCAGGGAGGGTGACCCGGCACCACCCTACACCACCTCGGTAGCCCACTTGCCCCGTGGGGTGGCTAGGCGATTCCGAGATTCAACTAGCCAAACCCGAGGGGCGGGTGGGCTACTAGAGTGGCATGGGGTGGGCACTGTAACACCACCCCGAACAACCCTGGTGGCCTGCCCACCCCTGCGGGTGCCCCTAGGGGTAGGCGACCCATCATGGTGGTGTAGGTTAGTGCTGCAGCACACACCTCATGCCGCCCTAGCAGCTTACCCACCCCCAGGGGTGGCTGATTGATTTTCGGAATCAACCAGCCACCCCCGGGCAGTTGGAGGGCCGTAGGGGTGGTGCGGGATGGGCGCTGCAACACCACCCCGGTGGCTCACACACTTAGTGGGGTTAGCCGGACGATTCCCAGAATCACCAAGCCACACCCAGGGGTTGGGCGGGCTGCTAGGGTGGTGCGATGTGGTGTTGCAGTGCCCACCCCCTGCCACCCCGGTAGCCCGTCCAACCCGTGGGGGTGGTGGTCAGACCGCCAAAGTGGCCTATGGTGGTGTTGTAGTGGCCACCCCGCGAAACCCTAGGTCAGGGGGCGGGCGAGCCGCCGAGGTGCTACTACGGTGCCTCACCAGCGCCACCTCGGTGGCCTACCCACCTCCCAGGGATGGCTGGTTGATTCTCAGAATCAACCAACCACCCCAAGGGTTGGGCAGGCCACCGGGGTGGCACAGGGTGGGCGTCACCGAACCACTGCGGCAGTGCGGGGTTGTGCTATGGCACCCACCCCGAGCCACCCCGACAGCTCGCTCGTCACCCTAGGGTGTGCTGACTACGAGGGTGGCACTGATTCGGTGTCACAGCACCACCCTATGCCACCCTGGCTGTAGTGCCCTGCAGCTGGCGAGTCACCCGGGCATGCCCACTTGCCAAACAAAGTAGTGAAATGCGTGAGCTAGGAGGCAACCGAGGACGAGACAGCAAATATGGAATAGTTGGTTGCCTTATTTATACACGGGCGAGTGGGGACTTACACCATGGGCCATCCAGGTGAGGATAGCAAATGACGCAAGTCCAGGTGGGGCGGTTCCATGCCATGGGTGTGCCGACTTGCACTTCGGGCGGAGTTTGGCAAATGGATGCGCTAGTTAGAGATAGAATGGAGGGTCAGTAGGGTGGCACAACCCAGGTTAACCATCATATATATTATTAAATGGAGACTTAGGATAACACACATTTGAACATCACTCATCATCAAAGAGAAGTGTGAAGGGTGGAGAAGAGCCACAGTAAGGAGCGCCGGTCATGGACCCGCTCGTCGAGTAACTCTACATGAGGTTGGCATGGAAGTCTTTGTTATGGGTTGTAGTGAGGGTGGAGGGCGCACGAAGGGGCCTGCCCACCGTTCGAAGGCAAACATGGGTGGATGGTGTGTGTGAGCACCCGCCCACTAGTTAAACATGAGTTCAATTGTAAGTTTGGTGAACGGTCATGTGAGGGCATGCTCGCCCAACATGGGCAAGAAACTTGTGTGTTGAAATTAAGGGTGTGACCACCGTGCAAGGCATGCACAAGGTGGGTGTCTGGCAGAGGTAAAACACCGGTGGAGCTTCACTCCTAGTCATTTGTAAATTCTTCACATACATAATAAAATATCATTATTGCATATGAATGGTCTACTCTTCATTGTCTTATGAATGTTTATGATCATGTTATAATATTAATGGATTCTACACATTCATGTTGCTAATGAATGAAGATGAATGTTAGGTCTAGTTCGCAAAGTAATTTAACAATGGAACATGTTAACTCTTTAGGCGGTGCCACACCTCTGCCAATTAATGAAAAAAGAATTGGGGGAGTGATAGATGGTATCAGAGCAGGATGCAAAGAACAAACATGTATGTAGGGAGAAGTTCTGGAGAAATCATGGATTAACAGTCTGGGTTTCATGGACGTGATGATTCATGGGAATACCATTCAAGCTCTAGTGGACAAGGGGCCACTCATTACATCATGACAACACGGTTGGCAAAAGAGGTTGTACTGATGATCTTCCCATCGAATGTTGAAGTCAAGGTAGTGAACTCTAGAGCTAAAGTGGCAGGTTTGGCACACAAAGTGCCTATGCAAATAAAAGACTGGAAGGGTCAGTTGGACTTCACAATGATGGATATGAATGACTTCGATATGATATCGGGGCAAGATTTCTTGAAGGGCAACAAGGAAATTGTTGTACCTTCTATGATGAGGTGGTGCTGGTTGGACGGTCACGAACATGGAATTTACCCACTCATAAGCAAAGAAGGGAATTCAAGGTGCAATATGTTTTTGCACTATGTTTGGAGAAGGCTATGAAGGGGTCAGATATGGAGACATATGCAGTGATGTTCAAGGAAGTCGAAGGTGATGGAGTTGGGATGCTTGTTCCAACTGAGATTTCTGAGGTATTGGCCAAATATGAGGATTTGATGCCTGATGAGCTACCAAAGAAGCTTCCACCAAGGTGTGTAGTGGACCATAGCATTGAGCTTGAGCCAAGAAAGAAACCCTCGGCTAAAGCACCTTATCAATTGTTAGGACCTCAGTTGGAGGAATTGAAATAATAGTTAAAGGAGTTAGTTGATGCAGGTTTCATCAGACCGTCAAGGTCCCCTTATGGAGCTCTGGTATTGTTCCAACAAAAGAAGGATTCGAATGAGCTATAGATGTGCTATGATTACGATGCATTGAACAAATAGATGGTAAGGAACAGGTATCCTTTGCCGATGGCTGCTGATTGCTTTGACAACCTTGCGAAAGCCCGAGTGTT
Source organism: Pinus taeda (assembly GCA_000404065.3). Classification (NCBI taxonomy): domain Eukaryota; kingdom Viridiplantae; phylum Streptophyta; class Pinopsida; order Pinales; family Pinaceae; genus Pinus; species Pinus taeda. The sequence goes on from APFE030428256.1 coordinate 3,352, forward strand.
TTCCAAGCTAGACTTTATGCATGGCTATTATCAGGTGCGGATCGCTAAAGGAGACGAGAAAAAGACTGTGATAGTAACAAGTTATGGTAGCTTTGAATTCCTTGTTATGCCATCCGGGTTGTGCAATGCTCCTGCTACATTTTGCACTTTGATGAATGATGTTCTACAACCATACTTGGATTCATTAGTAGTAGTGTACTTGGATGATATAGTGGTGTACAATGACAACATGGAGAATCATAAGAAGCACTTGGTGATGGTGTTTGAGGCACTAAAAGAAAATAAGTTTTACTTGAATAAGTCTAAGTGTACGTTCGCTCAGACTGAGATTCCATTCCTTGGGCATATAGTTGGTCAAGGGTACATACGGATGAAGCCAAGCAGAGCGAATGCAATCGAGGACTGGGTTGAACCGAGGAATGTCAATGATATGAGGGTGTTTTTGGGTATGGCCAACTACCAACAGAAGTTTGTAGAGGGGTAATCCAAGGTAACATCATCGCTGACAGACCTATTGAAGAAAGACAAGAGATGGAGTTGGATGGAGAAATGTCAAGAGGCATTTGATGACTTGAAGAGGAGGATTGTTACAACACCGATACTGAAGTTGCTTGACTTCAAGAGACTATTTGAGATACACACAGATGCTTAAGATTTTTCCATAGGAGGGGTTCTTATGTAGGATGGGCATCTGGTGGCATACAAGATTCGGAAGTTGCAGGATAGAGAATGGAGGTATCCAATCCATGAGAAGGAGATGACTCCAATAATTCACTATCTTCATGTGTGGAGGCATTACCAAATTGGGAAGTCGTTTGTTGTCAAGACTGACAATGTTGCAGCAAGGTATTTTGCATCACAACTGAAGCTTTCTGCAAAGCAAGCTCATTGGAAGTACTTCTTGGTAGAATTTGACATGACTATTGAGTATAGATTAGGGAGACACAATGCGATAGCAGATGCCATTAGTAGGAAGGGAAAACTTGTGGCATTGGAAGGAGAAGACTGGGAAATAAGGAGTAGGAGTCAAGTTCAGACGTCAGAAGAGATGCAGAATAAGCTCAAGGAAAGTGTTGAAACCGATACTCAGACACATAATATAGTGAAGTAGATAAAGGAGTGGAAGACACTGACGGTATCTCTTCGAGATGGATTCTTGTTCTTTGGAAACTGACTCTATGTTCCAAAGACATCTGGTCTCAAGAGGTACCTTTCGAAGGAGTGCCATGACTCACCGTGGGCTGGCCACCCAGGGCTATGTCGTTCTTTGGCATTGTTGGAGAGAGGATTCTTTTGGGGGAAGATGTGGGGGGATGTAGAGGAGTATTTACATACGTGCATAATTTTTTAGCAGGAAAAATCAGATACTTAGAGGCAGGGAGGTCTGTTGTAGCCTATACCGATTCTTGAGAGACCAGGATGAGTGTCTCGATGGACTTCATCACTCAGTTGCCACAGGTTGAGGGGTATAATGGGATTATGGTTGTGGTTGATCATTTTTCCAAGTATCTTGTCTTTGTTCCAACAAAGATGCCTTGTGGAGCTGAGCGGACTTTGGAGTTGTTCTTTAAGAACATAGTGAAGCATTAGGGGATGCCATTAAGCATTTTGTCGGACTGAGATCCATGATTTACAGGCTGATTTTGGACCACATTGTTCAAGTTAGTGGGGACATAGATGTTGATGAGTTCAAGTTACCGTTCGCATATAGATGGACAGACCAAGAGGATCAATGCATGATGGAGGATTACTTGAGACATTATGTTATAATCTATCAGAAGAATTGGCCTGAACTCTTGGATATTGCTCAGTTTAGCTACAATATTCAAAAGAGTTTTGTGATGGGATATAGTCCATTTGGGTTGGTGAATGTATAGATGCGAGTCACACCACATACCATAGTGATAGGAGGTTTATTGAAGAGTCCTCATGTGAATAAGTTCATGAAGGCTTGGGATGAGACCTTGGAGCTGGCATGGTTGCACCTACATGATGCTACAAGGAGAATGAAGAAATGGGCAGATAGAGGAAGACGGGATGTACACTTCAGCGTGGAAGATATGGTGTTTCTCAAGATTACCAAAGAACAGTTTCAGCCACCTAAGGGGACTTCTACTAAACTGACGAGGAAGTATGAGGGACCATTGTAGGTGAAGAAGAGAGTGGGGGAAGTTGCTTATGAGCTGGAACTTCCACACCATATGCACATGAAGCATCCAATTTTTCACATGAGTCAGTTGAAGAAATGCAGACTTGATATTGATCACCCTGAGAGAGCTGAACCATCGAGAGGACCAGTTGGGATTATGGACAAGCTGAACCTAGAGTTGGACAAGATTCTGAGTTTGCGAACTACAGGACTTGATTGCCACATGAAGAAAGAATTTCTTGTTAGATGGAAGAATGCACCATAGGAAGATAGCTGGGAAATGGAGGACTCACTTTGGAGATGGAAGTGGAAGACTGTGAAGTATGAGAGGAGGCTAGTGCGTAGAGCAGGATTGTCAAGGATGAAAATGCGTTCGGGTGGGGGAGGATGTAACGCCCTGCAGCTGGCGAGTCACTCGGGCATGCCCACCCACCAAATGAAGTAGTTGAACGTGCGAGCTAGGAGGCGACCAAGGGTGAGACAACAAATGTGGACGATTTGGTTGCCTTATTTATACATGAACGAGTGGAGACTTGCACCCTGGGATGACCGAGCGAGGACAGAAAATGAGGCGAGTCAAGGTGGGGCGGTCATGTTCCATGGGTGGGATAACCTGCACTGCAGGCAGAGTTTGGCAAACAGACGCACTGATTGGAGATAGAATGGAGGGTCGGCTGAGTGGCACAACGCTTGTTAGCCATCGTATCTATTAGCGGATGGAGAATTGGAAAAACACACATTTTGAACAATCCTCATCATCAACGAGAAGTGAGAAGGGTGGAGAAGAGCCGCAGCAAGGAGTACAGGTAATTTTCCCACTTACTCAGTAGCTCTACACAAGGTTGGCATGGAAGTCTTGGTGATGGGTCGTAGGGTGGGTGGAGGGCACATGAATGTAGCCGCTCGTCGTTCGAAGGCAAATTCAGGTGGACGGTGCATGTGGGCACCCACCCATCAGTTAAACATGAGTTTGGTTGTACGTTTGGTGAAGGTTCATGTGACGGCACACCCACCCAACTCGAGAAAGTAACATGTGCATTGAAATGAAGTAAGGGTGCGACCACCGTGCAAGGCGTGCACGAGGTGGGAGCCCAACACAAGTAAAATTTCGGTGGAGCTTCGCTCACCGACATTTGTAAATTCTTCACATACATAATAAAAGATCATTATTGCATATGAATGGTGTACTCTCTATTGTCTTATGAATATTTATGATGATATTATAATGTTAATGGATTCCGCGCATTAATGTTGTTAATGAATGAATATGAATGTTAGGCGTAGTTCACAAAATAACTTAACAATGGAACATATTAACTACTTAGGGGATGCCACACCTCTGCCAGTTAATGAAAAAAGAAATGGGGGCGTGACATCGGTGGCTTTCCCACCACCTTGCAGTGGCTGGTTGATTCCAAGAATCAACCAGCTACCCCCCGGGGGTGAGCGGGCTAGTGGGGTGGCACGGGGTGGGCGCTACAGCACCACCTCGGCTACCCGTCCACCCCTCGGGCATGTCTAGTTGATTCCGAGAATCAACAAGCCACCCCCAGGGGCAGACAGGCCATTGGGGTGGTGAGGGGTGGGAGTTGTAGCCCCATCGCATGCCACCTTAGTGGCCTACTCACCCCCAGGGGTGGTTAGTTGATTCCAAGAATCAACCAGCCACAAATAGGGGGCGGGCGGGCCACCAGGGTGGCACGGGTTGGGCGCCGCAACACCAGCCTCATGGGCTCTAGTATTGCAGCAATGATGTTGCAACTCCTCGAACTTTGTTCTTTACTTTGATTAACATGGTTGTTCGTAACAAACTTTGAAGCGAGGGTGCTATATGCACAAGTACTAGCTCTTGTCGCGTGCTGTCACTTGATCAGCTAGCACAAGTCCACTAGGAGCTTAAGCCAACTTCTATGAGTTCTTTAGAAGAAGCTTTTAACTATGATGGATGAAATATAACTCAAAGGAGGCTGGTCTACTTGCAGAAAGAAGCTAAAAGTTGAAAAGAAACGCAAACCCTAGCAAACCCTAGTTTTACTGACTAACCCTACTGGTGCAAGAAAAGAGATGAAAGCGGTGGAAATGGATGCCATTGACTCTTGGAATGGTAAAACACATGTGACTAAGCTACTTCTGAAGTAAAATTTGGAAAAAGCATCTTTTTGTATTTTTGAGTAAGTTGGCAGAATTATTATGCATGTGCCTTAACTGTTTTTTACTCTGCAGAGGTTGATTGGCGAAAAGAAATGGAGTGGGAACTTGCAGGAGGTTGGGAAGGTGAGAAGAGGGCCTAAGGGGTCCCTAACACCCTTCCATAAAGTTTCACAATGTCTAGGTCTCGAAAAACCATTCACGTGAACTTCTATAGGAAGTTTGCAGGGGTTCTACAGGATGTTCTACAGGAAGATCCGAAGGAGGATTTTGGAGCGTTGATGGTATAAAAATGGTGGGAAAGTGGAAATGAAGGGTAGATAAGGATGTTAAGGGGTCTAGGACCTGGTAAATGAAGCTAAGGAGTGATGAAGGTGGTTGGATTTGCTCAAGGATGTAGGGAGCAATGTTGCACAAGAAAGTAGAAATTAGGGCAAAGTGGGAAAGTGTGGCGAATGAATGGAAGGAATCTTGGATTAGGATTTGGAGCAGGTGGTTTGATGGAAGAAGGGTAGGTAGGGAGGTATCCTAGTTGTTTTGTAGACTATTTTCCAAAACTGATGAAACAAATACTAGGGAAACCAAAGATTTAGATATTTTGACCTAATTTGACCTAAAAACCAGAAACATGATGAACAAAAGTTTATTGGCAGAAAATAATGCAAGATAACTATGGAAACTAAGCAAGAATAGATTCTAAACATGCAAGTAAAACTGGTATGAACTTTCCTAACTAAAAATCTAACACTAGCAACTGCATTAAGAGGCAAGAACAATTTTTTTGTGGCAGCAAGTATGCCTTGATCTCAGCGCATGGTCCCAAGGAGGGAGAGATGAGATCAATGATTTCTTGATGGCCTTTCTGTAGATATTTTCCTTTACCAAAATATAAAATCAACTTGAAGCATGAAAAGCTATTTTAATCATAAAAAACGACCTAAGTAACAAAGCAAGATTTTAACTTAAATAGCAGAAATTATTCTATGAATGCAACAAAACACATAAAAGTACACAAAGGAGGTACTTGCACTTTGGTTGGGCCCAACCCCAAGAGCTACAACATCTTAAGAAAGCTCAGAGCTGGTACAAGGTGAAATTTATCTCCATTACTCAAAAAATAATCATGTCACAAAATTGTTACAACAAAAGCTCAAAGTTGAGCTGAAAGGTAGAGCTACACTCAAGTGCGAAAAAAATTGTTCAATGGCTCAAATACTAAGGCTTGAAGCCTTCCTACTTATGCACTATGAGGACTCCCAACATCCCTCCTTAACTTTAGGATCTTGGCTGCTCAAAACTATAGTTAATCAACCACTTTACAAAAACTGCTCGGTTGCCCTTGAAATTATCTTTGCTGGGTTGTTGAACTCTGAGCTGATGGTGGAAAACACAAGGAACGAGTTATTTAGTGCTAGAGACACCCTTCCTACAAATCCTCAGCCTTGTTCCTTCATATTTGGTTGTCAACTGGCTCATAAATGCTTGACCTTGGTCCAAAAGATGTCAAAAAATCTACAATAAACACATATTAGACATTGTTGTCAAGTGACTATTCTCATTCATTCAATTAACATAAATATATTCAAAATCATGCATAGAACTATGAAGAATGGTGGATTAATCAATAATAATAGGCAAAATTAGCCTAATAAGTTACCCATTTTTTGGGCTCATCATCACCCCCTGTTGAATGTGTTGCTCATCCTATGAGCAACTAATCTAGCTCATCATATTTGATTGCCTTGACTACCTCTCTAACATCCCAAGCTTCCAAGGTGATGTCCTCTTATTGGTCATGAAACCTTGCTTTTCTCTCTACCTCCTCCCACTGCCTATGTTCATCTTCTTCTTTGACCCCTTCCAGCAGTCCAAAAAGCAATGCAAGACTAAACTTTAGGCCAATCCAGCTGGCATTTAGATTTTTCATTCACTGTTTATAGAGAGGTACTCTGGCCAAAGCCTCCCACATTCTAGTTGGGGAGTGGTACTCTCTTATTTTCAGGCTGTGGGACAAGGTGTTCCATCTCCTAGTGCAAGCATGTATGCAATTATCACCCAACAGTCCCTCCATGTCCTCAAAGTCTGCGATGGCCTAAGCTTGTCTTTCAATGTAGTTTGGGAGAACTCGAGGGTTGTTGGCCAGGCGTTGATGGGCATACACTAAATTTGAGGGATCTTCTAGTTCTACTCTAATCATGAGTGGCTCACTCAGCTCCCTGTCCATAAATTCCTGAATTTCTGCTACCCTCTTTCCCTCATGGTTTAACCAAGATTCCATGGCCATTAGTTGCACATCTCCCAATTCTACATTGGGGTCCCATACGTTCATGTCTGGAAGTGCCAAGTTATGTAAATAGAATTCTTCTAACTTTGCCTTGTCTTCTACTGAGCTATTGTCACACAAATACATGAACTGCTTATAGTTCTGGAATGGAATGGTGCCCCTTTGGGCCAGTGTGTTAATTTGAAATTGCAACCATTGATCCTTAAGATATAATGCATATCACTTTGCACGTTTCCTGCATTGTAAGGCTTCTATTGCCTAGCTACCCATGCAGTCCATTTGGGCTTCTTTCTGTTGCACCTGTTGTTTCAAAGCCTATATTTCTTCTGCTACCTATGACTTCTTTTCCAATAGCAGTTTTGTTAGCATCTCAATATCAGTTGGAAGCTTTTATTTTCTCTGTTGTTCCTTAGTTGTCTCCCTGTCTGTTGTAGGTCTTTCTTGCTACTGCTACTCTCCCACAATGGATGGCCTATCTTCCTTATGACTTTCCTGCGGCTGCAACTGCTTCCTCAGCAACTCATTCTCTTCCTGTAATTTGGCTCTCTGACTACTTTCCATGTGTCTTACCATGGCCAACTCTTTCCTTGATTTATTTAGTTGTTCTTCTAGGCGGCCTATATCTGCAACATCCTTGGATTTGGCAATCCTCATCCAAGTTTGAATCCTAACCCTCTCTTGTTAAAATGCAAAGAAGATGGGCCCAAAAAACTTCTGTGGGATAATCTTCCCACCTTCTAATAGGTTGTAATATGAGCCCAACCTAGGCTGAGAGCTCGGCTCTAGTATTTCTTCAGTCTTTTCTTCCCCCTGTGGTTGTTTGGCTGTCTTCTCCTCCAATTCCTCGATTTCTTTTAACTTCGCCAGAGTTTCTTGTAGAGTTTTTTCAGCTTCCTGTAGAGCCGTTTTTTAGTCCATCATCCTAATTTTGTTCCTCCAGGTGGAGGTTTTTGTGCTTCCTCTTTCATAGGTGATGGATATATTTGAAGGGGACTCTTATTTTGGTTTAATGGTTGTGTCCTCAATGAAAATTGGTTCTTTTGACTGTGGCTAGGGTTTGCCCATTTTGATCCATGTGCTTCTCTTGGCTTTGAAGTACGTGGAGTTTTTCCTCTTTCTCTTTCCTTTCTATTTTGTAAGTGTGCTCAATGCATTAAGCACAACTGCTACCTCCTTTGCCAACATCTCCGAGGATTTCTCTTCCTGCTGGTCTTTTTCTTTACTTCCTGTAGAAATCTTTGTGCCCATTATTTCTGCCTGTGTGAATTATATGTCAGGGTGCATCTTTTCCTTTCTACTCTGTATCCTCTTTTCTCTTGCCATCTTTGCTGTCATTTCTCCCTTTTCTTTAGGCTCAGCAATATGGCTAATTTATTTCTATTCTTCCTATGCTTCCTTTGTTCTACCTTCTGCTTAGATTCCCTATGTGCCCTAATCATTATTTTTCTCCATTTCCTCAGTTTTCTCCCCCTCATCACTGTTGGATGCAGCGATGTTTTCAGCCAAAGTCGTAATGTTATCATTTCTGGACATGTTTTTAAACATTTCCCAAGATATGGGGACAATGTAGGTGTGTAAAGCATATTTCACCAACAATTTGATGAGCCCATGGTGGGTCAACTCGTCTGGGATACCTTCATTTATCTTTGTACCACATTCAATTAGGGATTGGAGAAGGAAATATGGGATGCTTAGTTTCTTGGTTGAAGGCAAGTCAATCCCATGCCTTAATTCACTTAACAACCTGAAATGGTATCCATAGATAATGCTAAACCTCCCTTCACATGTGATGTACTTCATAATTTGATAACTAACTTCACTCTAGATAGGGGGCAGACTTGTCATTCTAACTCCATTTTTGTCCTGTACAGGATGATCCTCGGGTAGAAAGAATGTTTTCTTAGCAATCTGGCCCAATGATCTCTCTTCCTTACTCCAAGGGAGCTCCAATGGTACACCCGTAACTCTACTGATGAGCTCAGGAGTGAGTTCTAGGGTCAAACCCCTAAAACTGTGGCATGTGTCCTTGAATGTGGTCTCAGGGATATTAAAAACTCTTTGGTTATCTCTTCATCATGACCCTAAATTTTGTCAAAGAAGGATATCCAATTTCCTCGGGTGAAAAGGTCCACCACCCCGGGTGCTCGTACAGCTTGCTGGAGTCTGAGGGTTCTTTCCTTATGAATCCCCCTGGCATGGTGTTGAGTGTTCTTCTTATGTATTAATCAGAAAAGAAAATTCTCAGAAAAACAACAGTCAATCACTGAAATAGAGGATAGTTGAATTTGGTGTCTTCTGAACCTAGGGAGGAGTTTCTCTTGTGTTCCTCACAATACCAAATAGCATTAATTCTCGTGTTTTTGTCACCCAGAATTTGACGGTCGGTTTATTGAAAGGAGAATGTTGTTTTTGCATAATAGAGCATAAGGGCACAAATTCTCTTCTCAACACATAGATAGATATGTAAATTCAGTTTTTCATGCACACACGGTGGCCTCTACTGCAGCATATATCTTCTTTACAGGAGAATTTTAAAAATGATGAGGAGATTTCCGAGTGCAGAGGAAGAACTTAGGCAAATACAGTGAAATACGCAGGCAATATTTCACGGGTCGTTCGATACACATGTAGACTTTTATTTTTCAAACTGATGTCGTTCAATTCACCACCTTACACCAACAAATTATGCACATAGAAGTTCTCTCGGGCCTACCTTGTTTGGAGCTTGAAATTCAACAAAAACTTTGGTTTCCCTCCTGCTGAGCGGTTCTCTGACTTTCCTGTAGAACCCTTCTTGTAGAAGGCTCTCGGTTCCTGTAGAATGAAATTGCACTTGTGCTAGAGCTCGTTAAGCGGGGTTTTTTTTAAAATAGGCAGAAAAACTAGTGGAGGAAAATTGGTTAACTATTTTTGGAAGTGGTGGATATGTAATCCAGTCGATAACGTCGTGAGTGGAGAACAAACAGAGGGTGGTGCATGTCTCGACTGAGCCTCTTTTAATTGTGCCATGAATTCGTGGTGCAGGGGTGAGGTGGCCAGACCAGACCGTTGATCTGACATCATAGCCATAATGTTTCTACATGTTTCTGACTACCATCACCTCCACTCTCCTATTACCACGACCACCACTACCAGTCCCGACGATTTCTCTTTGAATGGACACTCCACCCATGCTAGTTGCACATCTAATCGGCAATTTTGAATGTAACGGTGCTCGTTTGGATCTCACGAGGATATGTAACTGGCGGAGGGTGTCCAGTTGACTCGCCACCAATTTCACCCAATCTGAACTATTCCCATAGTCATGTAGCTTTTAAAATATGATTTATGCAATTGAAGAATGAGATTAGGCACTTACCTACATGGTTGCGGCCGTGTTATGCAAATTTCAGGTTATGGAACCTCATTCCTTTGTTTGTTGTTACTGCATGCATACTGCATGCCTGGCCTCTACTGATGCTGATGTTCTTACATTCAAGAAGAGCTTCATGCATGTCTCTTCTACCATACTTTGTTGTCGATGTCTCTGGAGTATGTCTTTCAGCGAGATCAACTGCTACAGGATTCTTGTAGGATATCCTGTGGCTGCTTCTCCTCCTGGAATGCAAGCTAGGATGAGTAGGGTTATACTGCTAATGAGGGTCTCGGCGGATGAGGAATCTAGATGGAGGGTAATAGGTATGGTGAGTAAAACCGCTACTTGATTTTTCATTAAGGAATTTTTGCTGGTAGTATGAAAAAAACAGGATTTTTGTGTGTGACTGTGTAGGAACATAAAAAATATGAGTGCAATGGAGGTGTACGGAGATGGAAAAAGGTGACATGTGGAAATGGATGGAAATGGGGATGTTTACAGGCCTCATGGATAGGTTCCCAACATTCGGGTCGTCTTCAGAGATCAATTATGGCTTGTTTGCAGGTTCTACAGGAGCTTCCTGTAGAAGACACAAAAATTCCTGTAGAAGACACAAAACTTCCTGTAAAAGGTGAAATCCTAGTTCGAATGAGACCAAATCTTAGGAAAGGGTAGTGGTCATGGAGGAATGGATGGTGAGGGATGCTAGCAGCCTAGTGCTAACCTCTATCCTTGTCCTGTGCAATCCTCCAAACCTGCAATGTCCTTCCTACAACCTGTGATTATTTAATAGAAATTAGGTTTCTCTTTTCTTCTTCCTTTTCTCTTTTTTGTTTGTTTTTTTTGTTTTTTGTTTTTAAGACAGTTGGGGTGCCTCCAGGAGGTTTTTGCCCTCACTGTCTACCCTA
>APFE030428256.1:35348-47407 GCA_000404065.3 Pinus taeda
CTCCTAGATTTATTAGGCATGTGCTTCAAATTGTTTGGTTCTTTAGAGACTTTAGGTGGTTTTCTTGAGATTTTCTTTATTTTCGTGTGAATTAATTAAATAATTAATCGTGGCTGAATTACCGAGACAATCCCGTCGACTTCAAGGGCAGCCTCCCGAATTTACACCAAGTCAACTTGAAGGGCTGAGAGCTCTTGTCACACCTAGTGAAAGTAAAACTGGGTCAACGAAGGCCGGAGAGTCTTTGTTAATCATACATCCTGATCATCTAGTTCAAGCAAAGAACATATTTCTGAATCGATTTCTTTTTCCGAAGTTACTGGTAGTATTACTCCTACTAGTTCATTAGCCGAAGAATCTGAAATCTCTGAACCTGAAACTGAACCTGCTACCACTCCATCTTCGGGATTTCTTCTCCTGTTTCTAGTGGTCCTAGTTCACCCAGGGTAGAAAGTATCATTACCCAAAATCTTCCTTATGGACTCATTTCCATAGAAGAACTTGTAAGTCGGAATGAAGGTATAGACATCCCCGAAAATCAACCAGCTATCGAACTTAAGGAGCATGAATCCATTTTCTACAGTCCCATTAGAGGTGATGCTTGGTATATTTCGTTGACCAACTTTTTAGAAAATCCAGGTCTCAATTCTTCACAACCTCGATTTCCTTTCCATCCGACACCTAGAGGTTACTATCCTCCTTTGAATATGTCGAGACAGTCATCCTTGTTTTGTCAGACACCAAAAACTTTTTTACTCGGCAGTCCTTCTTTTCCTCTTGGGTATCAGTCTTTATCTGGTACTTTTTCAGAAGCATCTCCTCAACCCATCGAATATGTAGTATATCCTAGTAATAACGGAACTAAACCGTTAAGTGTCGAAGAGATTCTTATCATGTCTGGTACTACTTCTAACCCGCAACCTCAAGGTAGTTCAATACCGCCTGGGGGGCAGCCACAAGGTACTCAAATACCGCCTGGGGGCCAACCTCAAGGACAGTACATCCCTGTGGGACAATATTTTCCCCAGTACCAATATGTATCTGAAGGTCAACCTCAGTATCAATATGTGCCTCAAGGTCAGTACCAGCCTCAAGGTTAGTACCAACTGCAAGGTCAGTACCAACCTCAAGGTCAATGCCAACCTCAAGGTTTCCAACCACCTTCGGGTCAATCATTTGTTCAAGGACCGAGAAATGTACCATATAATTATCAACCTTACACTCAACCTGGTTTTGGTCCTCAATATGCTCATCCTGTTATGGGTCCATACCCCGGAATGAATGTGGTGTGGGATCAACAGACTTCGCAACCCAGTGTGCAATTGTCATCTCAATCTAGACAGCCTTTGGTTTCTGGTTCACCCCAGCAACATGTCTAGCCTACTACTCAAACTTCTACACCTGGGGTAGTTCATCAGCCTGGACCTAGTTCACCTCGAACTCCACCCCAAACATCTACTGCAACTATTGTGGCCTCTGTTCAATCCACCCCACCTATTTCTAGAGTATCAGCAGCTCCAGTTTCTACTGCTCCTGTATCAACTCCTCAGGCCTCTTTACCTCAGTCCAGACCTACAATCCAGACTCCGGTTTCAATGCCTATAGGAAAACCTGGGCCTAGTACGGTTGATACAAGTCAACCCCAATTTACTTATCAACCGTACCACGGACAGTACCAATTCGGTCATGCTGTGCAAAGACTGGCTTATCAGTATCAACCGTACACTGGGTATACTTATCAACAACCTCAACAACCCCAGTATGGTCCTGTTAATCCTAGTTTTCCAAGAGCATATAATATCCCAAATGCAAATCCGATACCAAGTTATCTTGGATATCATGTTCCTAGAGCTAGTCTTATGACCCCAAGTTTTTGGGATCCGAACCGTCAGTTACCATTTATAGAAACCTTCAATTTACCTGACTTGTCACACCTTACGAACGATCCCATTAATTATCTTTCGTTTTGGCCGCCAATGCTGAATAAGTTGCCCAATGATATACAAAAGTTTGTGGGGAAGTCAGGAGAAGATTCATATAATCATGTGATGACTTACTATCTCTGGTGTGCATCGAATTCCATTATAGATGATTCAATTTGTCTTCATCTTTTTCAACGCACTTTGATTGGCCTTGCAGCCAAGTGGTACATTGAGTTTCCATGAGGCTCTTTTTACAATTTTAGTCATTTAGCCACTTCCTTCCTTACTCATTTTCAACTACCAGTACGATATGACAATGCAACAGAATTATTAACTTCATTAAAACAACCGACGTCCACATATATTTTAGACCATATTCGTGAATGGCGACATCAACGTCGTTTAGTGAAAGTTTTTATCCTAGACCAAATTTTGGCAGAAGGGTTTGTAAAATCGTTATTACCTAAAATAACTGAAGATGTAGCCAAGGCATGAGTAGTTACCAAAGAGCAAGTAATTTCTCAAGCTTAGTACCTTGACTTAGTTTATACGCAGTCAGGTACTTTACATGAGAAAATCCCCGACCTTCCAAAACAAAATCAAATAACTGCACCTCCCTTAGAGTCTCATGCCGCTGATGGTATGATTGGTACTGTTAATACCAAGAGTAAGAAGAAATCCTCCAAGAATTCTTCTCTTATTATAACTTTACCAGATTCCCTGAAGGGAGAGTCTTCAACTAAAATTTCTGCCAATGTCTATGTCATAGAATCATCTACGACCAAATCAAAATCTGGCAGTAAGAAGAAAGGGAAGAAGAAGAATAAGCAAAATTCGAAGGAGAAATCAGATAAACCTGAATCTATTGACGAGAAACGTAAGCCTCGCTATCCTTGTCTCATCTGCGATGAGGAGAAATTTGCAAGAGATTGTCCACATCGTGCTGAGGTTGCGAAAATCGTCAAAGGTTCTCAAACACCTGTTGTTTTGAAGGATCCTTTTCCAAGTCAAGATAGTAAGATTATAGGTTCTTCCTCTAGTGCCTCAAAAGAACCCATAATGATGATGTCCCATGTAAGGATTGCGACACGATCGCAAGATTATGGAAGTAAGAGTCCTATTGGTGGTAAGGAAGTGGAATCTTCTAATTCCAATCCATCAACCTCAGCTCCGTCTGGTTTTGATCCATTACAGATTGAGAAAGTTAATCCAAACTTAGTAATCAAGCTGTCTGCTAAGGGTATACTTCGAAAGTCATCTTTCAATCCACATGCGAGAGCTGCTCAGAACTATACCATTGTTGAAGATTTAGATGTTTCCCCTTTAGCAATTTTGGCTTTGGAGGTGCTACAATCTTGTCCAGCACGGTGTAAATTACTATTGTCGGCTATAGGAGTTGTTGATCTTCAGGACTCAAACCTCATAGTCTTCAATTTAGAAAATAGTACACCTCGTTTACCTCATCAAATGGCTTTCCAGATTCCAGTGTTAGTCAAAAGAAGACCTTGCTTTAGGACTGTGATTGATGAGGGAGCTTCAGCATGTATAGTGTCGATACAGTGTTGGAAAGCCCTCGGTTCTCCTACACTTAATCAATCCCCGATGATTCTAAAGGCTTTTGATGGCCGAAGGTTTCATCCTTATGGAAATTTGTAGGACTTACCTATAGGGGTTGAAGGAAAAACCGTTAATCTAGATGTGGAGGTGGTTGATGCCCCTCTGGATTACAACCTTCTTTTTGGTCATAGCTGATCTTATGCCATGAATGTTGTTGTTTCATCGGTTTTTTGGCTTATTAAGTTTCCACATAATGGAAAGATCGTTACAATAGATTAGTTAACTTACTTTTCATCCGACCCATCCTCTACCGAGAGTATTCAATATGTTGGTAAAACCGCTATCCCTTATAAGGATTTTAGGGTAGGATTAGTTAAAGATTCTGGTTTACTCAGAACTTTTTCATTTTGTCCTCCCAACGTACCATCTCCTTTTGCGACTATTCACATGATTTCATCAGAATCCATTGTTCTTGACGATCCTTGGATTGTTCCATTCAATTCTGTGGACTCTTTTGGTGATGCGATGCCTTTGGGTCCCTTTGAAGTTGCTTATCAGGATGTACAATTGTTTTCCGACTCAAGTTCAACCAATCTTGATCTAGTGAATGAGATCCATGGAGAATCACTTTCAATCTCAACCTCAGATTCAACAACCTTTTCTAAAACTGTTCACACCGATGAGAAAATTCGGGAACTATTGTCTGTTGATGCGTTACCATGGGAAGATATTCATCATCGATCTTCGTTTTTACCTGAGATTGATCATTTTGAGAATGATTTTGCATCTATTTTTACTGCTGAATATGTCAAAGAACCGCAAAATCCATTGAAATATCCCAATTCTGAACAAAATTGAGCCAATATTCGGTTCCTATCGACATTTCAGTCAAACCTGGGATTGTTGAAAACATTCACATAGGTGCTTCTTGTACGGTCACTGAAGTCAAAGCATATAAAGCCCTATTTCAAGAATTCTGTGATGTGTTTGCCTGGTCCTATGAGGAAATGCCAGGAATTGATCCTTCAATTATTGTTCATGAGATCAAAATTTACCTGGATGCTAAACCCGTCTGGCAACATTTGCGTCAAATACACCCATGAAAAGTTGCTGCCATAAAAAATTAAGTTGAGAAATTACTTAAAGCAGGTTCCATTTATCCAATTCCTTTAACTGATTGGGTATCGAATATTGTTCCGGTTACTAGAAAGCAAGGGACAATAAAAGTATGTATTGATTATAGGGATATCAATCATGCTTGTCATAAGGACAACTATCCAACACCCTATATCAATCAAATTATCGATGATTGTACCGACAGTGAAATTTTCTCCTTTATGGATGGCTTTTCCAGTTACAATCAAATTAACATTCTACCCATCGATAAACCAAAAACGGCATTCATCTGTCCATGGGAGACATTTACTTATTGTAAGTTACCTTTTGGATTGAAGAACACCGGAGTAACTTTTCAAAGGGCTATGTCTTATGCATTTCATGACATCAAGCACATTGTGCAGCCTTATCTTGATGATTTACCTGCCCATTCTTTATGTAGAGCTGACCATCTCACTCATTTATGAGCAATTTTTATGAGATGTAGGCATTATCGGATTAGGCTAAATCCGCAAAAGTGTGTTTTCTGTATAGAAACGGGTCATTTACTAGGATTTTTTGTATCCAAATCCGACATTCGTGTCGATCCTTCGAAGGTCGAAGCCATCGTCAAGTTACCACCTCCTTCGACTCTTCACCTACTCCAGATTTTGCAAGGGAAAGCAAACTTTCTACGTCGTTTTATTCCTAAATACGCCGAGACTACAAAAGGTTTCACCCGGTTGTTGAAACAGAACACTCCATTCTTTTGGGATGAGATAGCTGACAAATCTTTCGATGCACTTAAACAAGTGTTGACTCATGCGCTATTATTTCATCCTCCCAACTACAACTACGATTACTTCTTGTACCTCGTCGCTTCCCATTCCACCATTGGGATGGTTTTAGTTCAACAGGATGAATTCGAGAGTGAACATGTGATCTATTATCTTAGTCGGACTCTAACTTTGACTGAGTTAAAATATTCACATGTGGAGAAACTAGCCTTGGCAGCAGTACAAGCTATTCAACGATTTCATCATTACATTTTGTTACGCAAAACGAAGGTCATTTCTGACTGTAACCCTATGCAATACATTTTGACTAAACAATTGCTAGGGGGCAAGTATTCCAAATGGATTGTCATCCTGCAAGAATTTGACTTGGAATTTGAAAAGGCCAAGTCAAAGAAGTCTTTGGTTTTTGCGGAATTGATGTGTGAATCCCCTCATGCTAATACTGAAGATGTGGCGGAAGAACCCATTGCGGATGAATCCTTATTCCTTATCAGCACTGTTGCTCCATGGTATGGAGATATCATTGTTTATCTACAGACCCGATATTTTTGGCCTGACATCTCACGATCTCATTGTTAGAACATATGCTTCCAATCCCAACCTTACACTATTATTGAAGATAATGTTTATGGTCATGGAGTGGATTCTATTTTCTGCCGTTGTCTTACTCATGAGAAGGCTGAAAAGGTTCTTAATGACTGTCGCTCTGGAGCATGTGGCGGTCATATGTCTAGGTATGCCAGAGCCCAAAATATTTTGCGCGCTGGCTATTTCTAACCATCCTTATTCAAATATTGTATCGCTACAGTCCAGAAAGGCCATAATTGCCAAAATTTTTATCGTAAGATGCGCGTTCCCCGTGCTCCTCTCCACCCTATAATTTCCGTAAGTCCATTCAAAAAATGGGGTATCGATTTTATTACATGTAACCCTGACTCGGTCGTGGAGCAGAGTATATCATCCTTGTGGTAGATTATTTTACCAAGTGGGTCGAGGCGATGCCTACATTTTCGGAAGATGGCAAAACTGTTGTGATTTTTGTTTTCAATCATATAATTGCTAGGTTTGGTGTTCCTCAAGTGATTATCACTGACAATGGGAGTCATTTTTGAAACATCATGATGACTGAACTAACAAATCAGCTTGGCCTGCGTCACGATAGTTCCACTCGATATTACCCACAGGCAAATGGTCTGGTTGAAGCAATCAACAAAGTTCTAGTCACCATGATTCGACGAATCATTGGGATTCATAGGTCGAATTGGCATAACATGTTATTTTCAGTGCTTTGGGCATACTGAACCTCATTCAAAACATCAACAGGTTTTACTCCCTTTCAACTGGTTTACGGTTTAGAGGTAGTATTACCCATTGAATGCGAAATCTCGTGATTACAAATTGTCGTACAACTATTACCAACCACTTTTGAGGAGGAAAAACATTTATTATACTTATCTCAATTAGATGAGAATTGATGTGATGCTGCATTAGCTATCGAAACTCATGCCAAAAGAATTAAATCTCAGTATGATCAGAATGCTACACCCCGCAATTTTTCGGAAGGAGACCTAGTCTTACTTTACGATCAAGTGAATGATAAGCTAGGGACTGGAAAATTTGTACCCATATGGCATGGTCCATATATTTTCAAGCGAAAGCTAGCAAAACGGGCCTATAAATTAGAAGATTTTGATGGTGTTTCTTTAGGTAATCCTAGGAATGGGCTTTATCTAAAGCAATATTATGCTTAAAAGATTAGTGTGGAGATTTTTTAGAATAGTTTCTTTCTAGGTTTGGTGCGTTTTTAGATTACGAATGCGTGCTTTACTTCAGAGAGTGTTTTTATCATCATTCCTACTTATCTTGATTTTACTCTTGATATTGCAGATGTCGACGCCTCTCCAAACATACATCAGTTTTGCTGATGGCACTTGTCATAGTACATGAAACATCTCTTCCGCAGTTTGGGCTATCTATTCGCCCTCTGACAAGTTAGTATCTATGCATGGGGTAAGCCTCGGTCAA
Organism: Pinus taeda; assembly: GCA_000404065.3. NCBI lineage: Eukaryota > Viridiplantae > Streptophyta > Pinopsida > Pinales > Pinaceae > Pinus > Pinus taeda. Next base: position 42,745 of record APFE030428256.1, read on the forward strand.
ACCACGAACAACATTGCAAAATATAGTGCAGTGATTGAATTACTATCTGAATCCATTTCATTCGGAATTTGAAGTTTGATTGTTAGATTAGATTTAGAACTCATTGTATTGCAACTTAATAGAGTTTATGCCATTAGAAATCTATTGTTATTATGATTATTTTTTAGATTCCATATCTTGGAACGAGAATTTGATTACATCGAATATCAGCACATTCCAAGATTTTTAAATACATTAGCAGATGCAGTTTCTTCTCGAATGTTAAATAGACATTTGCATTAAATCAAACAGTAGATTTAAAAACATCCAATAACATGTTTTGCAAGGTAACCAATAATAGTAATATAGCATAGCATAGGAGTGTGTCAAAATATACATCGTCTTCGATCATAGGTTGAAAAACACCTTATGATTGGCAAAAATGGTAGCACAAAAATTCGAAAAATGAGTCTACAAGGCAATCATCCTATCACTGGTGATGATCACGATAAGACACCACTGCTCGGGCCACCTTACAAAGGAACCTCCTAAAACGTCCTAGCACCCTAATCACATAGTGTTGAAGTCTAAGAGGAATGTCATCTATGTTGGTCTCCGGAATGTATGCTGTCAAGCGCTCTAAATGACCATCCAATTCGGCCAAGGTCTCTGCTGATTAGTCCTGTGGGGCCCAGTGCTGCGGAAGCTGGCTGTCTTCGATTATAAGGCTGGAGAATGGCTGGTCGCTGTGGACCCACATCTGCATTTAAAAAAAAATTTACTATTAGTTTTTGGGACGATTTAAAAAATAGAAAAATATATATAATTTAAATGTTGAAAACAATTTTACCTCTATCATCCCATTGCTCTCCTAGTGGAAGAGCCATGTCGGGATCACCACGATAATCCATCCCAGCATATGGAAAATACTGAATCACAAAAAGCTGGTTCTCTAACCAACAAAAATACTCGGGTCTGAATAGAACAACCTCGGTACCCTCCTCAGGATGGTGGGCCATGACTGCAACCCAATGCATAACCCTAGGATCTCGGGGAAGTCTAGCCTCAACAGTGAGTTGTTGTGGAACCAACATAGGTACCCTCTCTAGGGAAAAGCTCGCAACTAAATAACCATATCCAAAGTTCTTCAATTGTCCATTCTTTGCCCTATTCAATTGGCCCTTCACATTGGCCAATACAACATCACACCAGTTGAAGATGGTGCCTCGCAAGTAGTCTACTGCCATGCGCATCTGGGAACCGGTATCTAGATGCAATGTTGTGCTCCCGCAGAGTCTGGTGATAGTAAAGGTGATAGCTTTTAGTTAAGGACGAGATATGGTTTTAACATCTATCCGTTTGTCCGCAGTTTGGTTATTACAAAACTCTAGTCGGAGACTAGCGACAGATTGGCCACTAGCCTAGATCCGAGCAGAGATAATTCCCTGTCTCTCTTAGGAAAGCCATTCAAGAAGTATATGTCTTCTGGATCGATTTCAAGCTGGTTGCCACCAATAATGAAGCACTGGTCCTGCGTGCTCCACCTGTCTACCACCCATTGTAGAAAGTCTACCTGTGCCCTCATGCCGGGTATGGTCCAAATTTAAATAACGCGCATGCTCTTAATGCCTGTAATGAAGGTGGATAGAATAATGCCACTTGATCCACATCTTGGTGCTCTCTTTCCCTCCAAACAAGCATCTTGTGTACCTACATTGCAAAATAGGTGGTTTAGAACATTTCAATTCAAAATCTATGGGGGAAAAATGAAGAATTTAGGGTTTTAAATCCGCGTTTCGCAAGGTTCGCACACATCCTTTTAGAGACAGTGCATAGTTGTGCACTTCTCCTTAAGGACAGGTGTGGCACCCTGACTTTTCCCTATGCACAGAAAAATCGTGGTGCGCAGGGGCCACATGGCGCACCTGTGCAACTGCCGCAGGCGATTTTTTGCCCAAATTTTCCTCTAAAAATCAATTTTGAAAGCCTAAAACAAAATTTTAAATGGGTGAAATGCAAGTCAGGGACGATGTGGATTACCTGGAGAAGACGGTTCTTGATTCCAGCAGTCAGATTTTCCGCAATCTCCATAGGGAGTTTTCTTACCAAAAGCTCTTACTTTTTACTGCAAAGCCAAACGGTGAAAATGAACTTGTAAAAGCCTTTTTTATAAGATTTTTTGAATAAATAGATTTAATTTGTTTATTTTTTACTTTGAAAAGGTCACTTTTGGTACATTTTTATTATTTTTAAAACAAATATGAGTAATGTTTGCAATTTTGTGCAGAATGTTGGGTATTCAGGGAGAATTGGTCATTTTCAACAAAAACACATAGGAGTCCTCTTTAAGCTCTTTTCTAACTCGTAAATATGAAAATATTGTGGAGTTTTTCTTTTTAGACTCATTAAAATGGAATGAAAAAGACGGTCCACTTACAACTCTTTTCTGACCGTATAAACATGAAAATATTTTCGGACTTTTGTCGTTTCAAGTTCGATATTGGTAATAAAACGATGTGTTTTCAATCACTTTTTTACTTTTTTAGATTGAAGGCACTAATTATGAAAAGTACTCCTTGATCGAAATGGTCAAGTGGTTCTCTCAAGTATTATTTTATACCTTTTCGGGCTTGGGAGACACAAATTTATGAAAAAGGAAAACCATGGAGTTTTCTTAAGTTTTTCTTCTAACTCCCTAAAATTGAAAAACGCAGAGTTTCTCCTATACTGGACTCATTAAAATTTAACAGTAAAGGACCTGTTCAATTACAAACAGGAATGAACCACTCCTTCTTAGGGTTCGAATCTAAACTAAGTTGGACTCATCCGAAGGATGAGCTTATAACAAAGAAAATGTTATCCTCCTCAAGCTTGTCAAAAATAAAGAGGATATTGCCAGAAATGGTGGGGGAAAAGAGAGAAGAGTGAACCTGTTTGTTATACATTATGTTTGAAAAAATTTTCATCACTCTTGAACACGACACTTTTATTCACCTGGGTTGGGAAATCCTTTACCTAACAGTTAATCAAGCCACATTGAAAATCTTCAGCCAGCTTCTGAGTATTAGCTTTGGGTCAATTGTCACCAAGCCATCTGCAGTGTCGTTATGTGTTCAAGAGGTCTGTGAAAATAAACCATTCACCTACAAAATATCTATCATCCATGATTGACCATCCCTGAGTTAGTTCTTGCCAAATATATTTCTTCAGACTTGATATATGATTTTGTATTATGGGCTTGCCTACGATGGATCGCTTTCTATGGACTCTGACTCATTATCTAGAAAGATGATCTAGAAATCATTGGTACCTTGGAATCTACATGACTCAATGGCAGGTTTCTCACCTTTGACGATAGGTTGCATCATTGACCTTTGATCAAAGGATTCTGTGACGTGTTCGACATCGACTCATTCATTCACATTTGATGGATTGTACTGAGTACTTTGAGGGCCATTGACATTACTGGTGCTTCCTCTCACACATGTTAAGAATTTACATCATTGACTAGTATTCAAGTGGTTTCTACCGTGTTTGACTTCGACACATTCATTCACATGGATAGAATCGCAATAGTTCGGGAAGTAGAAATGAAGACCCTGGATCTAGTTTCCACCATCCAGGCTATGAGGAATTTTGTTATCATTATATAGTGGACTATTCATAAACAGATGGTTGCGCCCATACTGTGTCCATATGTTTCTAGTTGTGATGTAATACAAAATCATTCATGTATCAGGAGTTTTAGATAGTTCTTAGTCAGTTTTGATCTCAGTATTGGAATGCCTACCTCAACGATGATATTTTCACATATATATATATTTTGTGTTGAATGTTTTTACAGGTTCCGACCAAGGTATCCACAGGAAGATCCTTGAAATGATAAATTCCTTCACTCTTCTTAGATGATAAAAAATTATCCTCATCTATTACAGACTTTGCACTTTACGGGGCAATCTGTTACACAAAAAATTTTCACCATGACTTTCTATAGTTTGTGTGAGTCCATCAACACTCATAGATACCTACTTTTCAAGTCTTAAGCCTCAACTCTTCATGTCAAACCTTGAAAATGGGAGAAAGACCTTAAAAATATCTCAAATCCTGGTTTCACACTTTCTCCTAGCATTGCCTGCGGTGCCGCACCCAATGGTCATGTCCCTTGCGAACCTAACTGCTCTGTCTGTTAAGTGATGGGTGCGAACCCGTGTAAAAGTTAAAAAGGCGTGAGTTCATTCTTAAAAACTCATCTTGGGTCACTTCTGGATGCTTCTAGAAGGAATATTGTGCTGGCAAGTCCACTCCACCTTGGTTCATCCATTCCATAACTAAGGGAGATAAATCCATGATATGAGATGGTTATCCCATTGAAGGAGGAACTTATCCCTTCAATGGTGGACCTGCAACTTCCTCCATTTTCACTATACATTCAGGCATTGGGATGGTTGTAGGATAGGTTAAAAGCTGAAGATTCCTGAGGGTAAATGCTGCTGGAAATTAGACTTCCTTTTTTAGCGTGTGAGAGGAGAGATCACATACCTTTCATTTCATTTGGGAAGTGATTGAGGCTTGTCAAAGTAGAGGAGACTCCTACTGGACCCTGGAAAGAGCTTGTGCAACATCAAGGCAAAGGTTGTAAGGTTCTTTTATTCATAAAGTTAATACAATCAAGTTTGTTTTTCTC
>APFE030428256.1:47417-68942 GCA_000404065.3 Pinus taeda
CCACTCCACCTTGGTTCATCCATTCCATAACTAAGGGAGATAAATCCATGATATGAGATGGTTATCCCATTGAAGGAGGAACTTATCCCTTCAATGGTGGACCTGCAACTTCCTCCATTTGCACTATAAATTCAGGCATTGGGCTGGTTGTAGGAGAGGTTCAAAGCTGAAGATTCTTGAGGGTAAATGTTGCTGGAAATTAGACTTCCTTTTTTAGCGTGTGAGAGGAGAGATCACATACCTTTCATTTCATTTGGGAAGTGATTGAGGCTTCTCAAAGTAGAGGAGACTCCTACTGGACCCTAGAAAGAGCTTGTGCAACATCAAGTCAAAGGTTGTAAGGTTCTTTTATTCATAAAGTTAATACAATCAAGTTTGTTTTTCTCAATGAACTATCTCTAATGGTTTATTTTATGAGCTCCTTGATCTTCATAATGAACATGTTTTATTATAATATCTTTGTAGGTGTTGTTTGATGTGTGTTTGTTTGTGTATGCAGGTTATTAAAAGTGAACTCCATCAAGCTGTTCAAGCAAAGCTGCCACAAAAAAGCGTTGGACTGAGGTAGGGTCTGTTACAACTCTTAGTTCTCATTTATGAATTGAAACATGTTTAGAGAAAAGTAGATTTGTTTGTGTTGCTTGTTTCTAGATATCATTCGATACAAGGGAGATCGGGCTTGTTCGTAAGAACGATTTATCCAGCCAACACATGCCACCTCGGCGGTGTGTCCAGCCATCTGTTCGCCTGGGTTTGCTCTTGGGCGATTCAAATCACCTAATAGCAACCCCGAGCGAGCGGGCAAGCCACCAGGGTGGCGCGGGGTGGTTGCTACCCACCCCGTGCCACCCAGGCAGCCTGCCCGCCCCCCCGAGGTGGCTATTGGGCAATTTCCAGAATTGCCCAACAACCACCCGAGGTTGGCGAGCGGTCCACGGGGTGGGGCTGCAGATTTATACTTAGGAAAGGAAAATGTTATTCTACCAAAAACATTAGTGTTTTTTCTCATAAAAAACTTTGTTGAGCACATAAAAATTCAGTTTTACTAGCATATTTTAAAGATGTTGAAGATTGACCCTAAAAAAAAATTATCATTCCAGTATCATCACTTTTTCATTTTCAAGCTTTCTTTGCATGAAAATTTTGTTTTCACTACCATTTTTAAAACATGTTCAAAATTGACCCTAAAAAAAAATTCATCATTCAAGTATACACAGTTTTTGTTTTTAGCACTGTTTTTGATGTTTTTTCAGGGTTGTTTTGCTAGAGTTCCCATTTCAAAGTTTACATTGTTCGTAATGGATACTACAAAACATTAACACTCTTTATCTTTCTCCCTCACACCCAATCCTAGTTTATGTACTCTAGTATGGAATAAGACATGATTCAATAGAATGAAGCCAATTTTTCCTTCAAGTGGCTTCATTATAACATAACCTAATAGAAAGCTAAGGGTCTGACTTCAGTCCTTCAACTCTCAACTAGAGTTACAAATTTTACCATTCTAAATTCTACTTCATAGTAAACAAATGGATATCCCCATATATATGAATAATGGAGGTCAATGAGGCATCTACTCATACCATGGTGGTCAAACATGATATGTGAAATTGTGAGAGGAATATATATTGAATGTGAACCCTAGTGGATACAATTGTTGCATGTTTGCAAAGGCATTGCAACATGAAATAATGTCACAAGTTCCAATCATTATGAATGATATTTTAGACTAAAAAATTGGCATAAAATTCCTTAGAATATCTTGAAAAGGTTTTAGAATTCAATTTTTTAAACTAGGACCCACCGATAAAAATACTTAATCCAGTTAATTGCTCCACTTTTTCAACTCTGGTAGCATAAATATAGATGAAAACTCATATAATGATACCATTTAGATCACACCTTCAATTTTTTGGAGTATTTTTGTCTAGAAAATATTCAATAAATGAGGTGATGGAACTTCCATGTGACATTCTTCCTAACTTACCAATTATTATTTCTTGGAGGTTATCCAATCAAACCAAGCTATAAGAAAACAACCTGCCCATGTCATGTAGCTCTAGACTTATTCTAAAAAATTGTATCTTCTATGAACTCTACCTAGATATCTAGAGTGATGTCCTCCATGGAAGGTAGGACTTACTACTGTTCCCAATCCATTATGGAAAGCTAATAGAGTTTGAGATTTTCCACATTCACCAATTACTAATTTTCATGTTTTCGTATATGAAAGGTCTATAGGTATTATTTCCCACCTTTTGTAAAAATAGAAAGGACCATATCACAAATATTTGAGTTCCCTTTATGACCATGTAGTCTTTCTTTATTCAAAGCCTCCCACTCTAAATAGATTCTTCATTATTTGTCGATCAATCCTATCCTTATATACTTCTTGTGACTTAAACACCATATCATGTAAATTCAAATGGGCCTACCTAGATTTATCAACTTTTTCCACTCTTAATGCATCCCCTATGATATTCTCTCTCACTCTTCCTTGTTTTCCATATACAACATTGAAAGGTGAAGGTGTATGATATACATTTTTAGGAATCGAATAATCTTGGTATGCATTTAGGCTTTATGTGTACTTTTACTTCAATACCAAACATGAATTATGTATGGGAAATAGCACTCAAACTTTATTTCTCCCTTCCAAAATATTTCGTTTACTCCTTTCTCAAGTCTTCATGTTCACCCAATTTTCCCTTTGATCTAACCTCCTACTAGGAATTTGTATCTTTTTTGATTCCAAGAAACACTACAACAAAACCTTATGATTAGTGCCCCTTTTTACTTCCTTTTTTGCATATAGAGCCCATTTTTGGTGCTATTTCTGTCCATTTATCAAATATGTTGCAAAACTTGATACAAAGTTTTCACCGAGTTTTGCACCAAGTCTTACACCAAGTTTAGCACCAAGTATTGTAATAGGTTTTGCACCGGATTTTACACTAGGTTTTATGCCAAGTTTTGTGTCATCCTTTGCACCATGTTTTGCATCAAGTTTGGAACCTAATTTTGTTTCACGAACTTTTTCATCGTCTATTGCTTCCATTTTTTGCACCTACACTTCCGTCAGCTTTTGTGTCATCTCTTGCATCGCCTTTTACATCATTGTTTAAATCATTTTTTGCATCCATTTTTGAATCATTTTTTGCATCCCCTTTGCCTCAAGTTTTGCATCAAGGTTTGTGTCTAGTTTTGCATCTAATTTTCAACCTACTTTTGTTGCATCCACTTTACATCTTGTTTTTCATCCATATTTACATCCTCTTTTTCATCTTTTATTGTCTACACTATTGCATCCAATTTTCTTGTGCCATAATTTGTACCTAGTTTGGCACCTCCCTTCGCACCCTTTTTTTCTTCTAAAGTTGCACCCACAATTGCATCATCATATACATCTAGGTTTTTATCAACTTTTACATCTATTTTTGCACCCCTTTCTGTATCAACTTTTGCGTTAGTATTTGCATATGGTTTTGTGTCCCATATTTATCTACTTTTGCATCGAATTTTGTTGCATCCTATTTTTCATCCATTTTTGCACCCATTTTTACATCCAGTTTTGCATTTTATTTTGCATCTTCACTTGCTTCTTTTTTTGCATCTATCATTACATCCACTATTATTTTGACACAATTTGTGCCATGTTTTGTACTCGTTGTACCCACATTCACTTCCAATTTTACATCCATCTTCACATCCTCTTTTGCATCAAATATTGCATCTATTTTTTCATCCACTTTTGTGTTGGGTTTTGCATCTCATTTTGTATATTATTTTGCATATACTTCCATTGCATCCATATTTTGCATCCAATTTTGTTTTTCTTGTTGCGCCCATGTTTGCATCCACTTTTAAATCCCTTATTTCATCTTGCCTTGCATCTAAGTTTGCATTTTTTTGTGTTTGTTATTACATCCACTTTTTTGTGCCATATATTCTAACTATCATTGCAACCCACATTTTATTCCAATTTTGTCTGCACATTTGCATCCTCCTTTTTTTCCAAGTTTGCATCAAATATTGTTCATGATTTTTGCATCCCACTTTTCATTTACATTTACATCCACTTATGATGAATCCAATTTTGCATTGAATTTTTTGTCTACTGTTGTACCCATGTTTAGTCCATGTTTATAACCCTTTTTGCATACAAGTTTTACTCCTTTTTTCATCCAAGTTTGTGTCCTTTTTTGCATTTGTTGTTGTATCCACATTTTTTCACCACAATTCATGCTAATTCTCATGCCTAATATTGTAACCATGTTTTCTTCCACTTTTCATCAATGTTTGCATCCTATTCTATGTCCAAGTTTGCATGAACTATTGCATATACTTTTTCATCCACTTTTGTGTCAATTTTCTGTCTTGTTTTGCATCTACTTATGTTGTGTCCACTCTTCATCCAATTTTATGTCTATTGTTGCCACCATTTTTTTGTTCACTTTTACGTCCCTTTTCCAACACTCATTATATTTTTTGCATTGATGATATTTCTTATGACATTGAAAATTATGAACAACTGATGACAGTGTCAATGATGATGATAATGAAGATGATGACAATGACATGAATTGTGATTATTATGATAAAGGTAATGATGATAAAGACGATGGGGATTACAATGACAATGATGATGATGATGCTAATGACCTTAGCCAATCTTCCCAATTTTTAGATGTTGTCATGGGCCTAAGAATGATCATTATCTTTGGAGTCATCTTCCAAGTCATCATCATCTTATCATCATTATCATTATTTTCATCTTGGTCATTATTAACAACAATAATGGCATGAATGATGATTATGATGTTCATGACGAAGATGAAAACAACGATGATATAAATTACATTAATTATGATGATGAGGATGATGAAAATTATAATGATGATGATAATGGAATTGATGATGATGATCATCGATCATCTCTCAAAAATAAAGTTGTTATCTCTCTTACATATATCATGTGTACTAACAACCATTTTCAAGCGCTCGTAACATTTGTTGGGTTGATGATATTTCTTATGACACCTATGATTATGAACAATTGACAACAATGTCCATAATAATGATGATGATGATGATGATGATGATGACATGAATGGTGATTGTGACGATAATGCAATGATGACAATAATGATTACAATTATGGTGGTGATGATGACGATAAAGAAGATGATGACACTCCATTTAAACTAGGGAAGTAATCATAATGAGACAAAAAATTACTCTCAATTTGAAATATTCATATAAGAAGGGATGTATAACATCATCATAGCCAACACTATCAAAATAGAAATGCCTTGACTAATGAATTCTATCTCTCCATTAGATCAGAACACAATGTTGGTAGGCATAAATTCAGACACCACTACCTCTCTAGGAACTTACCCCACCAAGGTCTTCACTAGGTATGTCCTCACATGATCATTTCCTAATCCACTATCATAATATTTGACACTAGGAAATTTTGATACTTGTGACTATTCTTATCTTGGATTAATGTACTTGACTTATGGAAGTTAGTCCTAGTCAAAGTACAAATTATCAAAGAATATTGATGCGAGATGTTTATCCAACCCACCATTCTCCATATTGGTGTCTTTACTAGGCTTACAATTGTTAGTCCTAGCCATAGTACATGAAAAATGGATAACATGGTGTCCACCCTGACTCCCTCTCAGCCAGGGAGGAAACATCCACAATCAAAAGATTTTCTCAAGAATACTCATCATTTTCATAGAGAATAACATCATTAATTTGTTTTCATCACATGTCACCTTTATGATTAAGCATTCATATATTTGCGGCAAAATATTTCTCGTTTTTCTATTTGTGATGAAATAAAATAAAAAAGTGAAAGCCAAAATCATTAAAGATACACTATAATGATTTATCTATGAGTTGTTCCAAACTTATGAAAACATTATTCCTTAAGTCCTACATATAAGAAAAAGAAAACAAAAGAAAAATAAGGCCTAATGAATGGTAACTCATTTATTCAGTCTCTCTTTGGAAAACATATGAATATATAAACTCCTAGTCACACTTGATCACATATTTGTGATGGATAAATCATGAAATCCTCTTTTCCCCTTACATTTTCACTTCATCATTTAAGTACCTAATTGATGATCTAGGGAATGTGCATTGCCTAAAGGTTTCATGTATACTCTTGGTTTACTTATGTCACACTATAGTCAATTTATGTGACGAAGTGAAATACTCAAGTTTGTGGAGTTATTAGAACAATGTATTAATTTAGTCACCACACACACAGGTATTACATTTCATTAATCCACATGTCTGGGTTGGAGTCTCATTGCTTGAGAAATTTAATGGAGAATACTTTAGGGCTTTGATGGTATATCTTAAAACGTTGCTTGGTAAACATTGTCATTCATCCTTTATTTTCCTCAAGAAACTTGACAATATTGAAGTCACTCCCAATAATCCATGCAGATGGGGAGTATAAATTACTTGTGTTGGAAATAAAATTGAGAAATGGATGTTTCCGTTTGTGATATTGGAATCATAGACATTGGATACATGGTAGTAGTCTTCGATGTTAATTAAATAAAATCGTATTGTCATAATACGAAAAGAGGTAAACGTATTGGTAATATTGATGTCCTCATCATTCCAACTAATAGCCATTCCACCAAGTATATTTAAGCATCAATCACCACTTCTTGGAAATTCCTCCCCCATTTTCTAATTATATGAGGTAGAACCTTACTTAATATTTGTCTTTATTATATAAACATTATTGATGGGTGTTTTGCGTACCATTTTATTTTTCAAAGTCTTTGCTTTCATTTACTATTGAGGCCCTTCATGTTCCATGATATTATTTTCATGGAGAATTTACATAGAAAGAAAGTATAATGTCACTAAAAAAAACATGTTTCAATATTTAAGTGCTTGGACAATGCTAGTTCATGACTCCTATATTTCCTTAACCTAGTACAGAATGGTGAAATTGGTGGCCTTAAGGAAAATTAAACAATGAAAATATCAAAAAGAGGGGACTTTTGACTTTATATCATACAAGTTAATATACTAAAAAAATATCCATAACAATTTCATTAATCAATAAATCATTAAAAAAAATATCCAAAACAATTTCATCAAGCAATGAATAATTATATCATAAAATACAATCTATAAACCTTTTGGGAATTTTTTGCTAAACCATGGTAAAAAACAACATATTTAATATTAATATTTAACAATAATATGGACATTAGCACATTTTCATAAATTAAATAACATTTTATCAAGCCTAAGAAATGCCACTAACAGAAAAATAAAAGGAATGAAACTAATGGGAGTGACCACTCAAGGCCACCATAAGACAATTAATCTATTAAGACCAAGATTAATGGGAACAAAGATCTACAAAGGATAAAGGAGAACATATTTTCACTTCATTGTTTTTTTAGGTGCAAGTTGAGAATCTCAATATATAATAAAGAGCATAATTAATTTTATTGCAATAAGAAAAACCCAAGCACATTCTATAACTTAGCAAGGAATGTAGGTCTTAACCCCGTAGATAAATTACCTACATACGAATTCTAAAACATAGAAAATAAACAATGTGAGAGCATAACACATAAAATACATATACACAGAGATTTTCCTCTGGATCCCAAAACCAGGACTACCAGCTTGATTTTTCGTTATGTTCCTTTCAATGTTATAATACATATTTATACATGCCAAAGCATCCAATACCCTGGACCAAAAACCATTTCATCCAATACCATGGACCGAAAACCATCGCGTCTAAAACATGTGTGAAAATCATGCAGAAAACCATAGGTGGGTCTGCCCATCCTAACATAGGGTCCAAAACCAAAATTTTCCGTGGCGCTACCCTGGACCCCCATAAAGTGGGGTTACGGGTGCGCCTCAAACACACTGTTGACCCACCGGCCCCCCCACCGCGCCCCCTCCACTACACAATTGGCACAACGAAGGGGGCTCTCTCCCGCCCTCTAACCCCCCGTTTAATTATTACAGGGGCTAGTCATGGAAGAGAATATAACAACAACCCAACAAGGATAAATTATAGATGATAAAGCCCATCTCAATCGACACAACACATGGCGCTTAAAGATACTTTTTAATATATAATTTAAACTTATTCATAAATCAAACAAACTTAAGAATGAATGGAAATTTAAAATCCATTTATTTATTAGAAACCAAATATAATTTTTGTTACAATAAAAATACCAAAAACTAAATAATATTTTTTTTAGAAAATCAAAAAGATACTAAAACTAAACATATTATATTTAAAGAAAAAAACCACGCGCGCAACACTATTTTTTATTTAAAATAATTTTTAAATTTTGTTTTGAATAGTTCCCTCCATTCTAAGAAGCAAAAATAATAATAGAAATAAGGACAAACCAAAAATATTCCTTTCCCTGGTAAGTGTTTCCAACCATTCATTCCACTCACTCAAGTTATTTCATAAAATAGAGATAAGTGTTATTTCACACTCTTTTGGCAAAGCCTATTGAGCTTCGCCTATGTTATATCTATTCCTCGATGGAGTCCTTGGTATATTGATCAAGTTTTTATTCCTCCAAGATTATTTAAGGAAAAGAAAACATGAGTACTCTTAACTCCAAGTTCAATGCCTCTGATGGTGGACACGAGGCAAGTGAGGAGTTTCTATCATGGTCATAACTCCAAGTTCATTGTGTTTGATGGTGGACAGGGCAAGGGAGGGGGTTGCAATTGTGGTCATGGTCATGGAGTCTTCTCTTTTACATTATATTTGGGCAGTTTAAATCAATTTGAATGGAACCATTGTTGTCACTAGGTATAATGGATTAAGTGTGATTACGAATAACATGAAGTAACTATTTGTTACAATTTGTTCTTGAATGAAAATTTGGATCCATTTTAGCATAGAGAAACGTGCATGCATTAAAAGCAACGCAATATTTCATGTGACATTCATATTTTGTGTGACTTATTTTTCATTAAAAACAATTTAATTTTTCATCTGACATTTTGTTTTTGTTAAAATTTCTTCTATTTCTAATTTGAATTAAAATTGTAATTTGAAATAAAGCTTCTAGTAATTCTTAATTTACCACTCGTTTATGGAAATCATAAGAAATATTCATAATATAATATGAAGAACAAATGGTTATTTTAGGTCCCTATACTATTACTGTAACCCCTTATTCTTATTAGTACAACCCCCTTATGATATTGTTGTGCCCATGTAGTCCCATATTGCTATTATTGTGTGCCATAGAAGCCCACTATTGTTATTATTGTGCCCTTATAGTATTATTGTTATGTGGGCTCTGATTATATTATGACCTCTTAGACTCCTATATATAGAAAGGAGGTCTTATCATTTGTATCATCTAAGAATTTTTGTTATGCTTTTAACCTGCAAAAGATACCCAAATACAAAATATGCGAAGAAAAATACCTAGAACATAGAATAGTGAGAGTCAACAACAAATACTTTATTATTTAGAAGTAATGTATACTGGCCTCTTCGAGGGGGAAACCTCCAATAGTGCAGATCTTGATTCAAAAATAAGACACGCGATTCTCCTCGCAAGGAGTCACTATCCTTTATATATGACTCATACATGTGATACCATGGATCAATACCATGGGTTTTATTAATACCATCTACCTAATACTAGGCCCATTTGCGACTAACTGTGGTCCTGTAATAAATACCGGTTCAACCACTTACAATTATTAATATGGGCTTTATTGACTCTTTATTATGACGTGATCCCACTACATAAATAAGGGGGTTACGGTGGGACCCTAACATGCCCTCCCCCTTAAGAATAGGCTTGTCCTCAAGGCTGAAGCTGCAGAAACTGCTGAAGAAGAGTGGTTGGTTCCCAAGTTTCATCTTCCGGAGAGGTGTCTTTCCACTTGAAGAGGACTTCCTTAATCGCTCGACCACACAGGGGTCATTCTCGTGTGTCCATGACCTGTTTAGGTTGGAGCCAGATTGACCCTTCCTCGTCCAATTCAGGTAGACTGGTTTGAATTCTGCAATTTTTCCCAATCACTTTCTTGAGGCATGAGACATGGAAAACTGGATGGATTTTTGTCGTAGTTGGCAAAGCCAACTTGTATGCTACTTCTCCAATGCGCTGAAGTACTTGATATGGTCCGTAGAATTTTGGAGATAGTTTCTGACAACCCTTGTCTTTGAGTGATGTTTTCTTATAGGGTTGCAGCCTCAAAAATACCTGATCCCCTTCCTAAAATTGGCACTCTGAGCGATGCTGATCTACCTGTTGCTTCATGCGGTTTTGAGCTTGACGAAGATTCTCTCTAAGATGGGCGAGCATGGTTGAACGACTTTCTAGGAATTGATCCACTGCTTGTACCTTAGAGCATCCTTTGATATAAGAAGTAGGGGAAGGAGGGAGTTGACCATATACTACTTCATATCGAGTCATTTTGGTGGTGGCATGATACTTGGTGTTATACCACCATTCAGCCAGAGGTAACCACTGAACCCACAGATGTTGCTTTTCTAAAGTAAAACACCTAAGGTAGTTTTCCAGAAATTTGTTGATGGCTTCAGTTTGACCATCTGTTTGTGGATGATAGGAAGTGTTGAGTTTTAGATGGGTGCCTTGTAGCCTGAAGAGTTCCTGCCAAAAATTATTGGTGAAGATCGGGTCATGATCAGACACAATAGAAGTGGGCATGCCATGCAATTTGAAGATATGATCCATGAAAGTTTGAGCGACCAAAGTCGGTGTAAACGGCTAGGGTAGGGCACAGAAATGAGCATACTTCGAAAGTGTATCCACAACCACCATGATGACTGACTTGTTTCCGACTTTGGAAGACCTGTAATGAAATCCATAGAAAACTCTGTCCATATTCATGCCGAGATGGGCAATGGTTGTAATGTGCCTGATGCTTTGATGGTCTCCCCTTTGTGGCATTGACATACATCACATTCTGATATAAAAGTAAGGATGTCCTTTTTCATGCCTATCCAAAATAATGATCTTCTGGTGTGAGCATACGTCTTCTGAAAGCCTGAATGTCCTGCAAGGGGGGATGAAGGCAATTCTGCCAAAATGAGACTTTTGAGGCTGGATGTTGGTGATATTATGACTCCGTCCTTGTAGCAAAGAATCTCATTTGGCCACGAGTAGCCCTTGGTGGGATTTGGATCTGCCTGCAATTGAGAAATGAGTTGGGAGGGCCCGGGATGTGAAAACCATTGCCTGCAAGCCTCTTCAATCCATTCTGGAATGGGAAGGGAAATCGCTAGCAGGGTGTTGTCTTCCTCCAATTAGCGAGATAATGCATCTGCTACCCTATTTTCTTGCCCTTTTTTGTAAATGATCTCATAATCATATCTGAACATTTTGGCGAGCCATTTATTTTGTTGTGGGGAGGATAGGCGTTGCTCCAAAAAACATTTAAGACTGTGATGGTCTGTGCCGATTTGGAAACGTCGCCCCAGTAAGTAGGGTCGCCTGGTCTCTACTGCATGTAAGATGGCCATCATTTCCTTCTCATAGGTAGATTGACCCAGATTCTTCCCACTTACTTGTTGGTTTGTGAAGGCCAAAGGTCAACCTTCTTGCATTAAAACTGCCCCAATACCTGCACCCAAAGCATCACATTCAATGACAAAAGATTTGGTGAAATCCGGTAGTGCTAAGACTAGAGTGGAACACATGGCCTTTTTGATTGCTGCAAATGCCTATTGTGCATCCTCATTCCAGAAGAATGCATTTTTTTTCAAGATTTTCATGAGGTGCTTCGCTATGTGCCCATAATTGCGGACGAATTTGTGATAATAGCCTGTGAGACCCAAAAATCCTCTCAGGATCTTCAAAGTCTTAGGTTGAGGCCAATCCTGCATTTCCTCGATCTTCTTGGGGTCCACCTTGACACCTGCACACCCCAAAATGTGGCCCAAATACTCAACTTCTTCCATGCCAAATGAACACTTGGACATCTTAACAAATAATTGATGCTTGCAGAGCAGTTGCAAAAGTAGATCTACATGTTGAAGATGTGCGGCCCAAGTGCAACTATAGATGAGGATTTCATCGAAAAAGACAAGAACGAATTTCTTGAGATATGGTTTTAGAAGATGGTTCATAAGGCTTTGAAAAGTAGATGGGGCATTACAAAGACCGAATTGCATGACCAAGAACTCATAATGGCCTTCATGAGTTCGGAAAGCGGTTTTTGGAATGTCGACTTCCTTCATGCGAATTTGGTGGTAGATCCAGCTTAGTGAAGAATTGAGCCCCATTGAGTTCATTGAGAAAATCATCAACCACCGGGATGGGAAATTTATCTTTGACTTTCAACTTATTGAGGGCCCTGAAGTCTAGACGAATCCACCATTCCCCATCTTTCTTGAGTACCATGACCACCAGTGATGAATAAGGACTAATGCTAGGACGTATGACTCCTGCTTCCAAAAGTTCATTGATTATTTTTTCTATTTCATTCTTTTGGGTGAACGGATATCTGTAGGGGCGCACATTTGGGGGTTGGGCCCCAGGAACCAAGGTGATTCTATGATCATGTTCCCCTCTCGAGGGTGGAAGCTC
The DNA here is from genome assembly GCA_000404065.3 of Pinus taeda. NCBI lineage: Eukaryota > Viridiplantae > Streptophyta > Pinopsida > Pinales > Pinaceae > Pinus > Pinus taeda. The sequence goes on from APFE030428256.1 coordinate 60,035, forward strand.
ATGAGGCTTACAAAGACCGGCAGATGGCTATTTAAAATCTATTGCATCTCCGGGTGAATCGGCAGAGACTTAGTTTCGACTCCCTAGATGGCATTAAATTGAGCTATAACTCCATGATGTCCCTTTTTTAGCAATTTTTCCATCCTATGCGAGCTGATGATAGAGGGCGCTCTCGCCTGGAGTCCATGGAGGGTATGTGTGGAGCTGTTCTGCTTAAAACTCATATATAACTCCTGGAAATCCATTGTGATTGGCCCCAGAGTGCGAAGCCATTCAGCCCCTAGGACAATGTCACACCCACCCATGTGTATCGCAAACATGTGGGTCTTCAACTGATAATCCCCCATTTGAAGTTTGACATTTTCATAGTGACCTTCACATTTCATTGTGTCCCCATCTGTGATTTGGACTTGGAAGTTAGAAACTGCTCGTACAAAACAATTTACTGCTTCTGTGACTTTTTGATGGATGATATTATGTGTACTTCCACTATCAATCAGGACTACTACTAGGAGATTTTTAGTAAAATCTCTGATTTTGAGAGTTTGAGGTGAAGAAATCCCTGCCAGAGCATCCAGTGAAATAACTGGTTCATCAGGGACATTGTCCTTTTGGTTATCTTCTTCTACCGCCTCAGGTTCCCCAAGTAGTGTCTTCCTCCGATGAGCTGTAATCAGTGGCATCAATTTGAAAAAATTTGGGCTCCTTGAATTTGTGACCTGGGGAGTATTTTTCATCACAGTAGTAACATAATCCCTACTTTCCTCTTTCGGCCATTTCTACTGGTGATACCTTTTGAACCTTAAGTGTTTAAGTGGTGTTGTGAGCCTGTGATGTGCGACCCTTGGCGGTGAAATTTCGGTGGGTGGCCAGGGATGCTAACGCACGTTCCACATCACGAGCTACCTTGAAAACCTCAAGCCATGTGGGAGGGTGGTGCAGTTGGACGTGGGATTTTATGGCCTCTTTAAGACCACTGATAAAACATTCCATGTAGAACACATCTAAGAGACCCCTAGTGCGGAAGGCTAAGGCTTCAAAGGCTGTAATATATTCATCCACTGTGCATGTCTGTCGGAGCTTAGTAAGATGACCCAAAAAAGTAGAGTCCTGGTCAAAGCAGTCTGTAAGAGATTTTTTGAATTTGTCCCAAGTCCTAAAAGTTGTATTGCAATGTTGATGCCATTCCCACCATTGCCACCTTTCATTATCCAAGTACATGCTCCTCACCATAAACTGAGTCTCATCATCTAGGACGTTATTCAAACTAAAATACTGCTCCATTTGTGCCATCCATGCCGCTGGGTGAGAACCATCAAATTTATGCATATCCAATTTGGGAGGTCTCGAACGAGATTTTTGTTTTTGGGGGCCCCAGAGGTGAGGAGAATGACTAGACTCACCCTCACTATGTCCATTTCCAATATTCTCTTCCTCATGTGCTACCTCTTTACCCTTCTGGATTGCGTCCGGGACTAATACTGATAGATTTTCAAGCTGAAATTGGATGGATTTCAAGATTTGTTCCAGTTTGTCCATCCTCTCATTGGCCATCGCTTGGGATCTAGTGGCTACCATGCAACAACTTTATGCTTCTTAAAATTTGGGGCCTCCAAAATTTTTTTCACTAAGAATTGAATGGTACCACTATGCTCAGCTCGTCGTTCTGATTATGATGGGCTAGATCACCAATAAGCGCCCCGGAAGATCTTAGAAAACTCCTAACAAAGTTTTACTCCCTTAAAAATACAGCAGTCACCGAATCCTCAAAATTTTAATGCTATCAAAAGTCCTGCGAAAATCATGCTCCAATATAGGAACCCCACACACCTACTCAGATCAGGTGGATCTAAGAGATTTGAATGGCGGAATAGATTGTTGTTGCGGATCTGATAGATCTAATAGATTGGACTGATGTTTGCTACTGCTGCACCCTTTTGCGCGAGTGGATCTGGCCGAGATGATGCATGATCCCAAGATAAAGGGAGCTATGGTCTCGAGGAGTGTCAGGTGCTACAGATGGCAATATACATAAGGGTCTAACAGTGGTACTCGGCCTAATGTTTCAAGGATCTAACTAAGGAGGATCAACCATACCCTTAGCCACACAACCCTACTACCCTATCATACGAGCGAGTAATCTCTTCGAGTGTTGTTCTCGGTGTACTGTAGCAGCAAGACGACCGACAGTTTATCTATGGCTAGGTTGCAGAGGAGCTAAGGCGCTTCCGATATACCCAGAAGGTACGTGGAAGACAGTCCGTACACGGTTCTGTCTAATGCACTACTACTCGAAGGGGTACCCACAGGGGTTACAAGGGAGTCCAACAAGTGTGACCACCTCTTATATTTCTTGCGTGCATGCCTCCCCAAATCCGTATGTTTATGCGCTCAACGACAGATCTCGTGGTTTAAAGATGCCAGAACACATCTCTAGCCAAAAAAAAATTTGCTAAGTAATGGAGATCCCACTGGCCCTGGAAAGAGCTCCGATACCACTTTTTATGCCTTTAACTTGCAAAAGATACCCAAATACAGAATATGTGAAGAAAAATACCCATAACATAGAATAGTGAGAGTCAACAACAAATACTTTATTATTCAGAAGTAATGTTCACTGGCCTCTTCGAGGGGGCAACCTCCAATAGAGCAGAGCTCGATTCAAAAATAAGACACACGATGCTCCTCGCAGCGAGTCTCTATCCTTTATATATGACTCATACATGTAATACCATGGATCAATACCATGGGTTTTATTAATACCATCTACCAAATATTAGGCCCATTTGCAACTAACTGTGGTCCCGTAATAAATAGCAGGTTAACCACTTACAATTATTAATATGGGATTTATTGACTCTTTATTATGACGTGATCCCACTACATAAATAAGGGGGTTAGGGTGGGACCCTAACAATTGTTCATTTTATAATGTAAAGGAGGTTGCACCCTCAAAGAGGCTTATTTCTAAGGCATTCATCTATCATTTATATCTTTTTGTGAGCTCCTTTCATAAAATTTGTATCAGAGCTTTGGATTCTAGGGTTTCGCTATTCTAAATAGGTCATCGTGGTTTTTTCACTATAACCTGTTTTCTATGATGTTTTAGAAGAGAACAAAAAACCGTTTGATATAAACTCATGCTAAACCTCGTGTCTGAATTATAGAGCTTGTCTTGCTATATTTTCTGAGATATGATCTAAGGAACTTAGGGTTTTTGCAGAACCCTTAATTACATTCCAAAAAGGTCACATTGGGAAAATCATCATAACTGTCTCTCTGAGCATCATATTGAAATTTCATAAGAAGTTACAAAAAGAGGACTGGCTGTAGCTTCTTGTATATATTTTTCAGCTCCAATGGTCAAAATAGTGACATGTCGCACTTCATACAAGTTCGCTCTTCTAAAAAGGTATATAATGAGGTCGTCTTGGGAGATTGTGCATAACTCTTTCTTGGAGAATCCAATTTCGATCAACATGGTGGAATTGGAAAGAGGACATAGAGGGCTACTGCAAGTCACGATTTCAGAACTAGAAGATCGGAAATTACATAGTTACAATTGTTTCAAGGGCGATCTCATAAAATCAAGAAAAGGCAATATGACGAAGTTTGATGGCAAGGATCTGCTAAATTGGATACTACAGATGGAGAAATATTTTGATCTACATGAGGTGAAACTATTACAAAAGGTACATATTGCATCTTCATATTTAGAACTGGATGAATTTTTGTGGTATAAAGGGCTTTTCTCCCATAAACCACTTGTTACGTGGTCAATTTTCACAGAGGAAATGATAGCACATTATGAGGATACTATTGTAGCATTTTTTGGTTTTGATTAGATAGAATATTTCAAAAAATGTTAAGTTAAGATATGGACATACAAATACTAAATAAAATATTAGTTTAAAAATATTTTTTATGATGATGTCCATATCAAAGAAAATGTTAGGGTAAATGATCTAAAATATCAAGGAAAAAGGAAAATGTTAGGTAGAAAGAAAACAAATAAACTCTGAAAGTGGTCAAGTCTAAATGCCACTACTTTCTTTTTGCAAAATAATTGTTGTCTGAAGCCTGTTTTAAATGCCACAACCCATGATAGTCAAAATGTTTAATCTTGACTACTTCATGCTTTAAATTTTATGTTATAGGTAGAGAATAAAGCTCTGGCCAAACTGTTTAATCTTGGTAGATCAATAGTTAGGTAGAGAATAATAAGGTGCTCAACAATTTAATCTGAGCCCTTGCAGGTTCTAAGGGTACATTTAGATATTTTTTTTTTGTTAAATAAGAATAAAGGATAAGGGTTTTCTAGGTCAAATGCACCCTTTAAGTGAAGAAAAAATGATAGGATAAGCAAAGTGTAAGTAGAGAAAGGTTGCAAAAGTTTAATGGTTGATTGGACAAAATCTACATTTTTCATGTTTCTATGCTCATGAGGCAATTACAAAAAGAAAATGAAGGTTTACAAAGTCAATTTATTAACCTCCCTCATCCTTATTCATTCATATATTTAATAATTTCCCCTTCATACATTCATATTCATTTCTCACTAAAAAACCAGTTTTCCTATGGTAAAAACCCTTTTTACCTAGGAAAAGTAAAAACAGCATGAAAAATCCCTTTTACGATACAAAAACCCTTTTTTTATCATTAAAACCCCTTTTTACATGTAAAATCCTCTTTACATAAAAAAAACCCATAAAAATATCTTTACCCTAAGCATAAATGCTTATATGAAATGTTAAATCAACTCATAAAAAGATTTTACTTAGTGTTATTCCTCTTTTCTACTATATTTCATATTAACACTAACATATGTTATTAAATCCTTAAAATTCCCCTTTCTTGTATAATAAAAATCCTTTAATATAATAACTCGAAAACCCTTAGTTTTCGTTTAAAAACTGTGTATTATATACAAATATCGCATTGGAAAGACCATAGGTCTTTAAACATGCATATACCATAGTTTTATTAATAAAACTATGTATTTAAACATATATCGAATCGGCGGGATCGTAGAACCCTTTAAAAATACATACACCCCCACATTGCAATATGCAATGGGGAGCCCAGACCCGACGTATATATATATCATATTTCATACTATTTTGCATCTTCCCCTCCATCACAGTCTCGCCTATAACATAACCCTATGTGTATTGCAATCCTCGACTGCGATATCAAAGCCCAAACTTGATATATATATATATATATATATATATATTACCACCACATCCCATCCGGCCTCATCGCAATTCCAAACGAAAGCAATAACATTTTTCCTTTGGAATATCCAATCTCCGATTGCGATAAACCCAAACCCGACCACATATATATTACAGTTTAATGCTATATCACATCCGTTCTCATGGCAAGTCCCGACCAAAGCCATTACTCCCCTCCATACTTCGATTGAAATATGCGAATAATCCTCAGACACGATATAATTATCTGCCCGCATACATAAATTTCAAGTTCGCTATATGCAATTTGTGAAGTTTTTTAGTGTTAAATCGATTATGATTTAAATGAAGAAATGACCCAAAAATCCTTCATTTAATGCTAATCTCTGTTTTTAACCATGATTAAGCCATTCCCACTAGAATTAATCCCTCGATACTCTTTCCACCACTGTTCACCTTCGCGCGATTTTTCCATTAAACACATTTTAACACCATTTTGCTCTGTTTTCTTGTTTTATATAGTGCATCCTCTATAATGTCTTTGCAGCCATTAAATCATGGTTTCACCCTCCGATATGCCCTAAACTCCTTCCAATTGGCCTTTTTAAGCCAATGAAGACCTTCTCTGCCACTTGAGTTTTTCTTAACAGTTTTATGTGTTTTGCAGGTAAAAGTTGTTGTTCCAGGTTTATAAAAACAAGCCTTGATAATAGTTGGAAGACCAAATGAGAGATTTACTATGAAAAACACAGTAAAAACCTGAAATGTGTAGTCAAGTAGAAAGGAGCACAATAAAGGTCACTCAACTAGGTCAAAAGAGATTTACAGAGTTTAAAGAATATCAGTAAAAGGGTTAATTGAAGAAATCTACCAGCTTAGAGGATACAAACAACAAAGCAACATAAAGGGTGAAAATATCCTACAGAAGGCCAGCACATCTTGAATAAAGGGGACAACAAGAAGCATTTCAAACGCCTGCCCCTATATTCTTGCCATGAATATATTTCTTTTCCTAAAAATCTTAATCTGTTTGAGGATCTTGTCCTAATTTTCATTATTGTATAAATAACTCTTTTCTAGAGTTATAAATGGCTTGGAGTTGAATATTCATAGTTCATTGCTTGTAAATTCTTGACTGTTAGTTCCAATTTGAACCTAGAAGTCATCTTTGAAGGAAGCTTTTGTAGACACTTGATGTACTTAGTCTTTCTGGGGCCTTAATACAAAACAAAGGATTATGAATCTTGTTTTACATAGTTCTGTATTATCCTATAATTTTTTCCAGTTTTAAATCATTATTATTTTCTTCATATGCTTATGACTTATTAAGATATATAGGTAGGAACAATTAGAGTTTCAATTGATTCCTATAAGCTCCTAAAGTGATCATCTATTAAGAAATTGGATTAATGCAACTGTCTATGTAGTTAATCCCCTGTAATCAATAAACCATCAGCATCTTGTGTAAGCTTAAGTATACTACCTTGAATCTTTTGAACATAGTTTAGAAGGTTTTCCAACTTATTATTGTTCTGTTTTACAGTCTAGAAACTGTGATAATCATATTATTTTTCTATCTTCTACTCACCACTATTTTTGATCTATATCACTGTGTAATGCTTTATAGCAGCCCTTTGTTGAAGTGTTAATATAACCGAAAGGATTAATTACTTCAATTCTACATCTAACTTCATTCATTGGCATTCCAAAATTAAAACTAGAAACCCCCAACACAATTATTTTAGATGCTCTAGCATTGGTAGCTTGACCTACTACTATCTCAAAGGTACAACATCAGACTGGCGCTATTGCCAGGGATTCAAATTTCATTTCAGCTTCCCTTGGGAAAATGATATTCATTCATTCTTTCCATTAAGGTGATTAAATGGTTTATAAAGGTTAAAATCATTTAACTAGGTGACTCTACACTCCCAAGCTGGCACCATATAAACATACTAGATCTCGTTTAGAAGGTGACATAGTTAGTCCTTTGTCAAATCCTAAAAATATTCTGAGAAATGACATATCTTAAAGGAGACACCAACCATCTTCCTCTTCCTCTTCAGTCCTACAGTCTGAAGAATTAGAATCATTTGACCCCTATAGTAATATCCCAGCTGATCCTGATTACTCACATTTATCACCTAGGGTTTTTGAACTTCTAGATAAAGGAGTTGATCTTAAGTCAGCCTACCTTATCCATTCATTAGAAGCTCATCCAATACCCAAACTACCATCAGGATCACCTAAAATTGAATTTGATTTGGGTGTCAATCTACCAAAATATAAACCCATAGATTTTATACCCCCTACCACCTATCATTTTCCTTCCATTTTTGATCAACTTGAAGCTTCTTCTTCCAAACAATATGAGGAGAAATTTTCTATATATTCCAATCCCCTCTTTGAAACAATGGGGTAATAAAAAGGATCCTCTTTACTTCCTCATAGAATTTGAAGATCTTAAAAGGAACTTCGGTGAAATAGTAGCAGATTTTATCAAAAGGTTCAACAAACTCTATTACAAAATGCTTGTTAATTGTAAGCCTCCTGTAGCAGCAACTATGCCTAGATTTTCCAAAGCTTTCGATGACGACTTTGATGTTATGCTATGAGAGAGATCTTCAATAACTCTTGAAGACGTGCAAACAAGCACTGTAGAAGTAGAAGAAAATAGGGATCCCTCAACTTCTTTGAAACTTAAGGAAGAAAAGGCCAAAACTCAAATCTGTTCAAGAAGTCTCTAATTTGTCTAAGACTAAATCAGAAGACTCAAAAATAGATTAATAACATCTCTTCTTAGAAACCTATCAAATGTGATTTCAAAGATTGAGACCCAACCTAAGACCATACAAAAAATAGTTACTATCCCCAAAACCAAAATCAATGTTAGTATAAAAGAAACCAACCACTACAAATTATTCAGGGACCTACCAATGATCAATAGGTTCCTACTCCTCTATTAATAGATGACCAAAAACCTGAAGATAATACTATGACAATTAATAAATATATTAATAGTATGGATTCTTCTTCTTCCAATCAAACAACCATCATTCCTCTCTCAGAACAGAATTAGGTTCAAGAAGAACAAGAAGCTGCATAGGTATCTAATATCATGCTTTTTTGAATTTTTAATTGCATAATTAAGCAAAAGGTATGATCTTAGGCCTAGAGCTGGTCCTGGGAGAAACTCCAGTGATTGAACCACATAACAAAACTACTGAAGCATAAGAAACTCTTATTCAGCCATTAGATCAATCAAATGATACTACCTAAGCTAGTAAAAAGATTTTAACTACATTTAATGTCGAAAAAGAATTAGAGAGGGTTAAGATCCCAATTCCATTATCAGAACTTTCTAAAAACCCTGGTTACAAAAGTCAAGTCACAAAATGGATACAAAACACCACAGTTGATGCTGAAGGTGATGTCATAAGTCTACAAGATAAAAAAACAAGTAGTAGTTTTTGGCCCTGGCTCAGACATGATCGTTAAGATAGTGTCTCCTTTCTATGTAAATCTTAAAACAAATGACTCTATGGTATACAATTTGTTGGCATTATGGTTCTGGTATGATTATATGTTTCAGATGTTGTACTTGATGGCAACACCCATGGCATGGCTCTCATTTTGATGAAAATAAAGAAGTACGCAGGAGAACAGTTCAGGAGGTGCGTACCCGCAGTTATACCGTGCAGAGACCGCGTCCA
>APFE030428260.1:0-15941 GCA_000404065.3 Pinus taeda
GTTGGTTTCACTGATTCTAATTGGGCTGGTGACCCTGATGATCGGAAGTCTACTGCCGGTTATGTCTTCACTCTTGGTTCAGGACCTATTACATGGGCTTGTAAGAAACAGACTACCATTTCTCTTTCGTCAGCAGAAGCAGAGTATCGTGGTGCCGTGGAAGCTAGTAAGGAAGCCTTGTGGCTTCGTCAGATCCTATCAGAATTTGGCTTTGAGCAGCAGCATCCGACTACACTTTGGTGTGATAATCAAAGTGCCATTCAGCTTTGCAAAGATCCAGTTCAGCATCAGCGCAGCAAACACATTGAACTTCACATGCACTTCATCAGAAAGCTCATTCATGACCATGTTCTTGAAGTGCAATATTGTTCAACAGATGATCAGGTTGCAGACATCTTCACAAAGGCTCTCACAGAGGCGAAGTTCACTAAACTTCGATATATTCTTGGAGTTCAGGAAGTTGTCACTAAGGGGGGATAGGCTCTAGTGCCTCCTTCCTTCTCCTATTGTGTCATATTTGTAAATCCTTCAATCCTATCCCAAGTTGTTCTTAAGGGGGGATGTTAGGATATTCCGACACATAGGAAATAGTTAAGTTCAACTTGGTCTAGTATAGAGTTAGGTATAGAGTTAGGTAAAGTGTGTTTCTTTACCGTTGTACATTTTGTAACTTACAATCCGACGGTCACGATATGTAGTGATCCTACGGTTCATTCTCTCCTCGGTATTACCGACACTTGATCCGTGGCTTGACACCCGATTGGTCCATGAATTCTATTTAAAGCGCATGGAGGGTCATTTGTAGGTTAACCGTGCATGAGAGAAGCTTATGTAAATTTTCATTCTTTTATTAATAAATTACCTGTAGTAACCACGTTGGCGCAGGCCGTGGACGGTTTCCCTCTTTGAGGGTTTTAACCACGTCTAAAATATTAGTGTATTGATTTGAGATCTCGTTGTGAGCGGTGTCCTTTTGGTGTTCTTTCTGAGGAACTTACCCTGTAAATTCCTACAGTTGGTTTCCTTCTTGTTGGGCACATTCATGACCATATTGATCAGATGTTCAATCTTTTTTCAGTCACATTGAGGAAGGGAGTTTGGAGCATGCCATCATTAATTGAATGTATTAAGAAATCATACATGCCATAGCCTATTTTTGATGTGTTGGAAGAAACTGTTGACATGCAAAGGTTTATTTTGGGGTAGCATGATGAGGATAAATGCATTAAAATACTTAATGACATTAGCTACCAACATCAATTTCGTATCCAAAAAATTGATCGGAAAACACTAATTGGGGCAAGAAGTATTCAGTTACTACAGAATGGGCATCATCATTAGGTTTGGAATTTTTGAAGTTCATTACAATCAGTTCTTGAAGTTGATAATGCATTCAGGCATAATATAGATATAAATTATTCTAATTTCCTCGAAGAAATTAAAAAATGTATTAGATATACATATGAGTACTTTGATATTGTTGATTCATTTTGGTGGGTGTATTTTTTCAATAATCAAAGTGATATCATTTCAATAACAAAAAATGAATATATACCTTTGAAAACTCCATTTATTTGGCCACAAAATGTGTCAAATGAACATGAGGAAAGAAACATTGATGAACAACAACAATCTCAAGGTATTATTAATTCTTCACAAGTAGAGGAAAGAGAAATGTATATTGGTTCCAGAAGATCTCATGCACAACATGAAGCGACAGAAGACCTTTACAGGTGTTTATTACAAGATATTAAGGAGGGTTGCATGATTGTCGTGCTAGCAGATGGAGATCCAAATGACTATCCATTATGGGTTGCTAAGGCTATAAAGGTCATTATAAAAAATGAAGATGTTGCGGTTGTTGAAGTACATTGGTATGCCATAAATACACACCCATCAAATGGTGTGTACAAGCTAGAGATGGTAGTTGATAAAAAAAAATGGCAGAAAGAGAAAAGAAAGGGTACAAATATAAAGCAATGCCACACAAACATCTTAAAATTGGAGGATGTTGACATACATGTTTATGACTTCAATTTAAAAAAGAGAGGAACTCTTCGCTTCAAGACGCTAAAGATTCTGAAGAGGATATTACCAGAAGAAAAAATGTTGAGATGAGAGTCTGTTGAAACCAATAACTAATCCAAAAGAATTTTGAAACTTGAAATGGTGAGCATGCATGTAGCCTCTGAGGGGGACTAGTTAATGGCAAAGAAGAATATTGAACATCTTCATTTGCATCGAGTTAGTCATCTAAGGATGTGAATTCTGATGGTGTGCAAGAAAATATGAGTGATTCTGAATAATTCTCTAAGGCAGTTTATATAACTGATGTTTGTATCGTATCTTAAAATACAAATTTCGATTTCGATATGGTGTTAAATGAAGTTATGAGTCATTTTTAAGTTTGTTGGATTATATGTTTTAACTATGATGATTTTTAATGTTTAGAATATCTACAATGCAACAATAACTTAGAGATATAATTTGTGTTTCATTCAATCTACAAGTATTGACATTTTGATTGATTTACTCATGTAATTTGTTCATAATATCATGGTTGAAACATGTTGAAAACTTAGGGTTTTTAATTCTATGGTTGAAAAGTTTCCAATTTTTTCTAATTATCTTTAATGTTATGGCTGACAATAATTAGAATTTTAGTGATCTTTGGTGTAATGTTATTATATGTTTAACAACATGGATGAAAACTGATGCAATTTTAATGTGTTTTAGATCCCATTATTTTATCTTTATCGTCATTACTAAAAAATGTTGAAATTATACCTCGGAAAGAAAAATGTTATTCTACCAAAAACAATAGTTTGTTTTTCTCCTAAAAATAATTGTTTTTTACACAAAAAATTGGTTTTACTGCTATTTTTAAAATATGATGAAAATGAACCCTAAAAAATCATCATTCTAGTAAACACACTTTTCATTTTTAGCACTATTTTTCATGTTCTTTTGGGGATTTTTTACTAGAGTTCCTGTTTTGAGTTTATAGTTCCCATTTTAAAGTTTACATTATTATGTGACAAGGAGACATTGACAATTATAGATAACATGTACAATAACATGAAGATGATAGTTTCAACCCCATTACATTTTCAGGGGGAGCATGTTCAACTTATGATAAGCATGGTGTTGAGAATTTTACGGGGACTATCTCCCTTTGTATTTTTTAGTATTGATCCCTAGTTTTCGTATTTCCATTTTCCCTTGATGTCAAAGGGGTAGAGATAATCAAAAGTTAGAATAGAGAATGGTGTACAGAGAGAGTTTTCATTTCAGAATCAGAGTTGTGGAGATCAAGTTGAGGTTGACATCAATGACAAAGAGAGAGCATGTTGGCAGGTAGTGTTGGCGTTGATGCCAACAAGGTCTTGGCATTGATTTTCTTATCATCTATGTCAACATGATGATGGTGGCTCTCATGGTTTTTGGTTAGTATGACGATCTACTATGCATGAGTTGTCACTATTTTGTTTCAAATATGTTGATCTATTCATATGTGTTTCTCCAGCTAGGCCTTCATGACCCTAAGTTGATGAAGATGTATTTGGAAAGCTAGTCCATTATGTTGATTTTTATTCGTTGTATCAATCAAATATATGGTCCTCAATGTTTTAACAGTGTCTCACGGTTGTACAATATATATATATATATATAATATATATATATAAATTATTATATATTATATAATATATATAAATAATATATAATATATATACCCTGGAAAAATCGTAATCTTTCATTAACCTTGAAAAATTACATATTGTAGATGCAAGATGAATATGCTATGTGTGTGTCAACCTCTGAGGGCTAGGTAGTGAATAAAAAATATCAGCATAATTACCAGAAACATCACGAAGGATATTCATATTCAGTCCTTCTATTTTATATGCATATTTTCCACGTAGGGCCATCTATATATATAATATATTATATATATTCTATCTAGTAGAAATAAAGTTGTACAAAAATTCAAAAATTATAAGATATTGAGTGTGTGGGCTATCAGTCTTGTGGTAATGTGGGTATATATATATATATAAATTCTAAGTGATCTGATTTGTGAGACGATTGGGATATTTGTGAGACGATTGGATTCTTAACCTTTTGCTTCAGAAACTGTGACCCAAGGGCATCTAAAGTATCAAAATCACTTGAGGATTGCACCCAGTTTGGGCCACACCATCCATTAACATAGATGTATTTGTCCAATAGAATATTAAATTGCTGACCTTCACATCTCATAATGCCTTAAAAAAATATCGTATCATCATCTATTCTACACCTTGTCCGTGAAAAATTTAATATATTAATTAAACATATATACATTTTGAAAAAAAAGTTTAAATAAATTCTTAATTAGGACAAAACACTACTGTGTCAATTTCACCCACTTCACAGCCGCTCCAATCATGGTGAGAAGAATGGGAAAAGGTGAACTCTCATTATATCATGGAGATTCTTAATTTGTAAATAAAATAATACTATTTTCAAAAAGAATTTCTATCTTTGATCTAATATTTTAAATACTACTAAGAACATAATAAAATATCTATTGACAATTAAATGATATCCTCAATTTGTTAATAATTTTTTTTACAATACATGATTTATCAATACCATATACCCAAAAAAATATAACTCATTTAGTACCATTCTAGTTCATATAATTTATCTTTTTTTAATTAATCAAAATGGAAAAAATGTAACAACTATTCTAAAAATATTATTTTCATTATTTATATATTTCTTAATTAATCAATTTAATTAAAAATTTAAAAAATAACAATTATTTTGAAAAAATAAATCTTATTCTTTGAATTTGTTGAATACATGTAAAAATATCTAGAATACATATATAAATAATTTATGGAGATCTCAGATTTTCTTCAATTCACCCATTAATTATTCTTAGTTATAATATTCTCCCATTAATCATTGTTAATTAAATTAATATTAAAAACATATTTCAAATATTTTATTATAATTCTAAATTTTATGTTTAAATTTCGTTATAATGATAATTATTATATTTATATTTAAATATTTCAAATCACCATTAAATATGTGTTTATACACTGTAACAAATTCATGTAATCTATCCCAATTGTATCATTAATGGCAAATAAAGTCCAATTATTAACAATAAGTTTAAATTTTGTAAATTATATAATATAATGTTTGATTTTTATTATTAATTTTAAAATCATTACGAATATTATAAAAATATTAAGCTATTATGTGTGACAAAAAAATAAAGAAAATACATGATGCTCCTTGAGATAACCCTTTAAGGAGATCTAGGATATATAAGAGATATGGTAAACCTTTAATATGTTTGGCTTATGGTTTCCTCGTCGTAAAATTAAGTATTTCTACTTAATGGATTTTATATTTTGGGTTTTGCATTAACAAATTAACTTATTAAATAGGTGAACCCTAAAAATTTAAAGTTAATATAATATCTAAATAGTTATAAAATTAATTTTGAATCAATGTTTCTTTAATTGAATGATTATTAATACTAATTATTAGTTTGTTGATAGGTCAAATTAGCTATGAAATATGTGAAGTTTAAAAATTATAAAGTTAATATAATACTAAATTTGTTAATTAATTTTGAATTAGATTGATTTTATTTGAATGATAATTAATTAAATTAAATCTATCTTAATTTAAGATCCAAGAAAGATTAATTTTTTTTCACTCTAAACAAAGTTTACACTTCAAAAGATTTGATCCCAAAAGATTTTATCTTTCTATCCTCTAGGTAGATTCAAGTTAAGACATATCTACAGTGATTATTAATAACTATAATTATTATTTTCTTTTATGTAAGTGGGCAGAGTCAATATAATATAACATAATACCATATTACAATATTTATTAAATATATAATATTTACTTTTACGATTCAAGATATGGTATATTCTAGATATGGTGAAAGTCTAGCAATGAAACTTTAGGAACTAGAAGAGAATCTTTAATTTCCAACTAGTTAAAGATAGTTACTTCTTCCTCCTATAGAGACGAGAGACTGAAAATGAGAAGAGAGGCAACTGAAGGAGAGAGGAAATCTTGAGGAGGGCAATGCCAAGGTTAAACAAGATGTTGTTGCATGGTGTTCTTGACCTGGACAAGAGCCAGTGGAAGAACGTTTCTAAGTTCTGAGATGGATTCTTGAGGACTAAGAACAAACTACTGTGAGACAACTACTCTAGAAATTAAAAAGGCTCTGGGGAGATCTAGATGTAATTTCCAAACTCACTGGCTGGCTCGAGGAGTCTTCGTCCCAGTTTAATTCCATGGTGCGTTGAACTTATACAAATAAGTATAATTGAAAGATAAACTATCATTAGTTCTATTATGAAAGATATGGTCTATATATGTTACTAATGAAATTACTATTGAAATAATAATGTTTTGAAGTAATGATGAATTTTTTTTTGTTTCCTCTATAGGAAGAATTAACAGTAAAGTAGATAAAGATTTTGGATAAGTAATTAGTTTTTTCTTTGAAACTACTGTTAGAGTTGAGATTATATATATATATATATATAGAAACAAAGAAAACTTTTTTGTAAATTGTAATTGTATTATAAGAAAAATATTATAAATAAGTCTTTGTGAGATAGAGGGAAAACTGCTGTGGTGAAACTTTTCCATGAAATTAAATAACAAAACATAAAGACCCATGTTAGTGGTATGGCCTAGCTGCAAAAACCCAACAACCTAACAAGCATTCCTAGGGCCTTGAGTAATCCATGCTATAGTAGAGGGGTACTGTGAGACAAAGAACCTTGTAGTTGGGCATTGAACCAAATTTTACAAAAGAAAACTAATACAAGAGATACAATCAAGAGCAATAATCTAGTTGCCTGATGGAAAATTAAAGAAGGTTTTGTAAGAGTAATACAGTGTTTCTAATTCGACAACAATAATGGATTTCCTTTTCACAAATAGTAGTATCATAAAAGAAACCCTTGCATTAAATAAATAACACAAAATTGCAAATAAAGGTTGCTACTTGCAGTATAGCCATGGTCAGACATTTCCATTAAATTTGGAACAAAGATAAAAAATCAAAGCTATAAACTTCCTCTATAACTGGGTTCCTTAGTGCAACACTGCACCACCTATTTAGCATGTCTATGTGTAATTAGCAAGAAAATTTCAAAAGCTCATATCCTATAAAGGATATTATTTCCCTAAACCCAAGGCTTTGTCGCATAATTGCCCAACTAACAGATAATAATAGTAAAGATTAAATGAACACCTATAGAAACTAGCCCTGCATCCATGAAAAACCCAAAAAGAACCAATTAATTCCTCGCAAAATTGAAAAAGAAAGTGCACAAAACAAAGAGAAGTATTCTCATTACAGAATTACTCTCATAAGTGAACTTTCTTGCTAAACCTTTGAAAAAAACCAAGAACTTGCGAACATGAACAAAAAGGCGGAAAGTTTAAAAGAAATAAGAAGGTAGGTGACAATATCAAAACCTGAGAGGTAGGTGACGCTTCAAATATTGGGCTCCATCTGTATACATAAATACTAATCTCATTTACATCTTTTAAGATTTGAATATAGGAGTAGCCGAGAAAGTCAGACACACAGTTTCGATTAAGTAGACTTGTCAAACTTAATGGAAAGCATAAAAAATGATATACCAAGCTCACCGGTCTTTGGATTTCCCGAGAAAATAAGTATACAACCACTCTCCTCGTGCCGTATCTAAAAGCATCCAGCTTCTTCTCGATTATTTGCCAATTTGGTTACAGCCCTGCAATGTCTGCAACTTCTAGAGTCTGTGAACTTTTAATAAAGCAAAACTCCATCGCATAATTGTTATTATTTATCCTCCTCTGCATCCCGTTCTATCAATATAAATATGAATCAAGCAAAGCCCAAGATAACTCATTAAAAATATAAATTGTTATCATGGATCCTCATCCTCCCCCGCCTCCGCCTCCGCCTCCGCCTCCGGATCTGGCATTCTTTTCCGTCTGTGGTTCAATCAGGATGTATCGAGGGCATATGGATTATCTCCGACTTCTTCTCTGTTATGCGACTAAATTTTCTTCTCTGTTTATGGGATGGATATCTCCATGGATATGCAAGTTTTCTCGCCTGGATTGGTGTTTTGTCACGCGGGCTATCTTATCACCGCCGACATGACAATTACCGCCGAACATGACAATTACCACCGTTGATGCGCGACTTGACTCACCAAAATGCGAATTATCATACGTTAAAATGCAAGTTATCACTTGATACGCGGATTATCACCGCGGAACATGCCGATTACCACGGTTTATGTGAGAAGTTAACCACCCAATATGCGAGTTATCATCAATTGATATGCGCGTTATCTTTGCATACGCGAATAATCACACAATACGCGATTTGTCAAGGGATGCGCGAACTATAACCATTGGATACGCGATATATCAATCGTTACGCGGGTTATGAAGTCTTAACTACTCAGATACGCTGGTTATCACCGTATGACATGCGGGTCAACTTTGCCGTTTACACGACTGTTTTCCGACCAATTTGCGGTTGATGACCGCCAAAAATACCGAATATCTGGCTTCTCCGTCCTTTATGCGACCTATAACCACTAATACGCGAATTATCATTGCTGAATACGCGAATTATCAGATGATACGCGCGTTATCAATTGATACGCGAATTATCATCAAATACGCTGGTTATCATGTGTAGTATATGCCATTTATCACCGGAAAACGGATTATCACGGCAGTGCCAGGTTATCTCAGCGCGGGCCAATGTGATGTCCACGAGATTTGGAAATACAGCCAATTATCATGTGATCTCCATGAAATATGCAAATTATCTGTTCTCAAATTATCAATGGTACTGATCAAATGAATTAAGGCTCCGTCCAATATATGAATTGCGTCATGGAAACTCGACAAGGAAACTGCTGGCCTTGGTCGTTAGGTAAACATCGAGTAAAACGAAACTAGTGAAGCGAAACCTTATGTTCAGCCCGCTGCGCCTTTTATTTTATTGCAGGGGCGCCTCGAGGTAGTTCTTCCCACTTTATCTTCGGCCCACTGCGCCTTTTATTTTATTACAGGGGCTCCTTTATCTTCGGCCCACTGCGCCTTTTATTTTATTTTATTTTATTACCACCGTTCGGCTGCTTCTCTTCTTTGACTTTTCAAGATCGATGGAGGATGGGCAGAATTGGCGACATTACTGGAAATGAAATGAAGGGCAGATCAGGTGACACTGCGCTCTTGTTAACTGAACTGCATTAACTGCACGCGTGCGTAACGTTCTTTACTCATTTCCCTAAATGCATAAATTCTTCTAACATTCTTTGCTCATTTCCCTAAGTGCATAAATTCTTTTCATTCCCTAAAACTGTATTGGTGTTGTTCGAGAGGGTGACAATGGTACTGATCAAATGAATTACTGATACATTTTGAACCACTTCCGCTCAAAAACACTTTCGAAGGAAATGGATTGCATTATATATATATATGTTTGGGGTCATTCTATTTAATATTTATTTCGAACCAAACTTGTATGTCTGGATTCCGAGAGCAGCAAATCCGAAAGTAAAGCACATTGTTAAAGTTTCAAATTTCATGATATCATTACAAATAGGTGTTGGTATCATAGAATATACATGTATATATAGGTATATTTCAGCAGGATAGAAAGTTCGTATTTTCTTCGACGTGTTTAATTTGTATGCATTTTCTTTCCAAGCATCTTACTATCCTTTTGGTTTACTTTGTAGTTAAATTTTTTTTACCATATAAATTTTAGTGGTGTAATTTATAACATTTGAGTCAGTGTTTGAGTATTAAATTGATCTATCATTAAATTATTAAAATTTTAGGATATTGTAAATTATAAGAAATGATATGTATTTTTTATTAGGATAACGTGTAACATAGTGTATATGTATGGATAAACATTAGCAAAATGTATCTAAGATGTCTTCTACATAAACATTCTTACCTGAAAGCATGCTTGCAATCTACCTTTAAGTGAGAAACTAGGTGGTCTCTTTGAGAGTTCTAAGACCAACTTTTGACATCATAGAACCATAGCAAAAATAATAGTATTATAAATTGAGTGGGCAATGAGAACAAAATGCCACAAGAAAAGTCTCGAGAATGCTTTTCTTTGATATTCATAGAAATATTGGTAACACTTACTTGAAGAGGTCATCATAGCCTTCTTGTAAGCATGGAGGTCATTCCCACTAAAAAAACAACACTTATGCTCGTGTTGACCTCCTTCTCAGAGGTTTCACCTATGGGATGGTTTGCAACGACTCACTTGTTGGAGCAAGTTTGCTCCTTCTCCATATGGTTGAAAGTGTTGGCACAACCTCGTACCTTTTCCTTCTTTTTCTAAAACCCGAGATGTTTACTGTTCGTAGGCTTGATACCTTGACAAATCAAGTTTCCATTATCCCAATTGTTTGCTGAGTTGGAGGAACCTAGAGGAGGGGATGGAGGAGGGGATTGAATTCCTCAAGCACGTGACATGACCCTTAAAGTAGAGCGAGCCTCCACTAGATTAAGATATATGTCAAAAATTCTTCTTTCCCTAACACACATGACCTATTCCCGATCCCTCTAACAAGAAAGAAAGTTCTAGACTTCCTCATGACCATTGATAGAGTTCCTAAGATCTTACGTGTCCATAAATGTGACCAAGTGTCTAATATATCGCGGAAAATCTTCATCAAATTTTTCCACCCCTTGGCCATTCCATGGTGGGGGACGTTGATGGCCTCTTTCTTTCCCTCCTCTCCTAGCACATCCTTGTTCAGAGATGATAGCTATCATGTAAGAAAAATCTCTTCCCTTAGTGCCGAGGCCATCAACCTTCACTACTTTGCACATGCAATAGAGAACAACCACCTACAGAGCAGTTTGAATGTGGGAATGAATGTCACCCTAACTAATAATGTTTGAAACCATGTCCCAAGTAAGGTATGTATGTCGATTCATTTTCCATCCACCGCCTTCCCCTCTACATCAAATGTGATCTACAAGGTTGAATCAACAATATCACCAACGAACCTCATTCATTAATGTTCTAGATTGAGTTGGCATGGGAGGCATGACAGACATAGTAATTCGGGAGGGCACATTGATCCAGGGTTTGTACATGGAGTATTATATAAGCCTTCAAAATAAATTAGTTATGATGATATAAGTTCTAGAATGTTTTTGAGGAGGAATTAAGAGTACAACTAAATTATTATATAACTTACTTTATAAGAAATTTGGAAGAAGTAGATTATGTGTACATTAGATATGAACCTATAGATCTAATTCCTACCTAGAGTAATAACAAACTAAGGGAAATTAGAATTTCCAATCTAGGATTGACCTAAGCTTTAAATTAATCTAAACCATCTAACATATTCAAATTGAATTTTCAATTGTTGAAGATGCAAGAATTTATGATCATGATTGAAGATTATTGCAAACCTATAATTAATATTTAAGAGAATTTTCATTCATTTAATTTCAATTAAAATTTTGAAATAGAAAAGAAAAGGCTACTACTTAATCAGAAGGAGATAAAAAGAAAAAGAATGATAGGTTATTCAAATAATTGGAATTCAAGTAGGCTTCCTAAATGCCTTACAATAGTAATAGATGGGTGTCGAAATTTGAAAGCCTACTAGTTAATGTGAAGGAGATCAAAAGAAAAAATATGATAGGTTTTTAAAATAAGTGGAATGCAGTTAGTCTTGAAAAAATTTTTACAATAGTAATAGATGGGTGTGGAAATTTGAACAAGGATAAAAGATTGAGTGTAAATCTTGTGGAAGAAAAAAGATAAGAGCATCATAGTGGATAAGTAATAAAAGATACTCAAGGATAGAGCCATATGGATGTAACCATAGTGATGACAATACCAATTATTTTCTTAGATATGTAATAATGGGAACAACATGAACTCATTTTGGAAAATTGACAAAGGAAATGATAGTTCCACAAGACGTTGTCAAAGGAGTCAATTTCTTGTAGGAACCCTATGGTTGATATAATTATCTAAGTAGTATGGCTATCCAAATCATTTACTAGACTTGTAAATAAGAGAGAAAAAGAGGTTCTAAAAGAAAAATTGAAAGAAATTTTATAAAAGGATAATATGGCCACATGGCCTTCCTATATAATTATTCTTAGGATTTTTTCATTTCTTCGAAAATTACTTAAAGAACAGGAGATTATAACACTACTTTTCTACAATTTAATCCTAAAAAGGAAATGCAAACAACCTTTAGAAAAATAAATCCAATATCCTTATACAAATCCATCTATAAAATTATCTCAAACTTTATTGGAAAAATAAAGAAATATGTTTTATCAAAGAAAATCTATTGCGAATAGTTTGATTTTTTAGAGGGAATGGAAATCCACAAGACAATTGGGATCACATAAGAAAATATTCACTCAGTGAAGATTAGGGGTCAAAGATAAATGGTGATTAAAATGGAAACTCTCGAAATCATATGACATTGTAAGATTGATTTACACTAGACTTATTATTATACACTTACGTTTGTTATTTGGGTGATGATGTATATTACTTCACTATCTCTGAATCATAATCAATTAGGTGACAAAGTGATGCCCTTGAATAGGGAGGGGTATTACATAAGTGTTTCCCTAATTGATTTTTATATTTTTTTTAATTTCTAAAGTTATAACTAGGTTAATAAAGGAGGCTTCAAAAAAAGGTTCTTTCAAAGTGATAATCATCGGAACAACATATAACAAAACACGTCCCTTTTTTATGGTTGATGTCAAAAAAATAAATAATGGGACATGAAAATAAATTTTAAAAGTTGGAGGTATATTGAATATATTTTGCAAAGAAACTCATAAGATTGTAAATCCTAAATAATCTTCTATCATTGTGGGGGTATAACTATGCATGAAAAGGATTATTTTTCTAAATTATTTGTCTACCTATTTATATAACTACATGTTGGCGGTGTTGAAAGCCGCAAATAGGGAATAAGGTATCCTCAGTGTGAATTCCCACTTGGAGCCCACACAAATTGGAGTACGAGTCATGACTAGTTGCCAAAAGTGGTGGTTTTAAAGGTAGGCCTTGGCTGCAACAAACACATAAGATGAATTACGCATGACTTTGGTGATAACAAGTGTATGAATTTATCTGAGAGTGTAATGTATCAAAGGTTAATTCACATCAAAAGGGGGCAATGTGACCCCCTTAAAAGAAAGTAATAATAGATATTTTAAAATAGGCATACAAGAACCATTAGTTAACCTACAAAATAGTTCACAAGGTAACAGCTAAAATCATAATATAGAAACACAAATTCAATGTGAACATACTAAGGTTAAAAAATAGTTCCTTAAAATTAGCATAATGACACCACATATATCGCAAATATATAAAGGATATTCTTACAACATTCATAACATATACATGAGAATGTGGCAGCTCTGAGAGCTTCTCATTAAGAAAGTGAAAGTCCCAAGCATACAATTAACTTGATGTAGTACTAGCCCCAATAGTGGATCATGAAGCCAAAACTTGCTTCTCTTAAAAGAATGATACTCTTCCTATTCTAACAAGAGAAGCCAAGGCCTTAAAATATGTCTCCAAGCCTCTTTGGTTCCAATCCATTCCCTTGAGTTATGAGGGTTTATTTATAAAAAATGAGACAACTCTTCATCTCCCTTTTGTGACATTTGGACTTCCCTCATAACTCTCTTACATATTTTGTCTTTTATTGACTAATCACTTTTCATATTCCACATTAAATTATTTGGACTTCCATTTACATTTATTTCAAAGTAAAAAAAGAAAAGAAAAAACCCATATGAGACAAAAATGGTTAGAGCCTAATAAGATGAAATAGATGTTAAGTTTGAGTTTAAGGAAATTGTAGCTCAACAACTTCAACTTGAATACCTTCAATTACATAGCGATTCCAAGCTTTGTATTATGCAATGATATCCTCCTAATTTGCAATAATTTTAAGGTGCAAGCAAACTCTAGCTTTCATTGTATCAAAGTAGATAGTTTTGGTATTAGATTGAGTTTCCTTCTTCAATAAGAAAAACATAGTGTTGATCTTAGGAGGGCCACCAATATACTTCTGCATAGTATGCTAGTCAATCTCTAAGTCTGCTTGGTGGAGATCTTCTTAAGCTAGTCAAAGTATTCTGTAACTTCTTGCATGCCTGAATTTCTTCCTTTAGTCTATGTGAATGTGCCAATTAAGGGAATCTTATGAGTTTTCACCAAGGAATCCACATTATTGTAAAATCGTGCATAAGAGGATACAATACTAGTTATAAATGTGTTAAGTTATTTGTTGTTATGCTTGAGCATTATGAGCTCCGCCTTTTCCAACTCATATTATTGCCTTATATTCTTAACCAGTTCCGGTGGTGCACCTATATAATTCATTCCTCATTCATGAACCACAATGATAGTTACATCAACAACTTTTAGAGCTTTTGCATTATCTTGTGATTTCTTCTACATGTTGTGCCAGGGAACACATGCCTTATACAAGGTGACAAACTCCTCATAAATATTCATCATAGTGTCTCCCAATGCCTACACCTCGCTAAATATGGATTTTTGGAATTCCTTGAAATAGAACTGTGTGGAAGACTTTGGACTTTGTGCTTGGAGTTTCTCTACCCATTGTCTTGTATCTGTCAAGTCCTTTGCTAGTTTCTTTTTTCACTTCCATCAAAAAAATTATGTTAGAATTTGCAGCTCCTACAAAGCCTAAGTTGGTTGTGGTGATGGTTTATGGATTCTTCGTAGTGTCTGTGGCAATCTCCCTCTTTGTATTGAAAAAACCATGATGTATGAGGTCATCATGGAAATGTTTCTTTCTCTCTAGCATTATATATCATTCAAGCTCATCAAAAGTAAAGCTGCAAATATCCATGATTGGGCTGTCATCTAAAGGAGAAATATCCCCTCATAACCTAAAGCTAGAAAATCTTTCTAAGGAGGCAAAGACTAAATGATGATTTGAATGTGTGTTGGGAATGAGATAAATATCATGTTTCTACTACCCATGTTTTACCTCCATATCTTGAACAAATATAAGCTCTTGAATCTCCTGAGAAAGTCATTGATCCCGTTGTTATTTGTTTTGATTTTCCTGTAGCCCATCTTTCTTTTCTTCTTCTTCTTTCTTAAGAATTTATTCTTCTTCCTATTTCATTTTCAATCATTTTTCCCACATCTCCATTCCTTATTGTTCCTCATTTTTTTTCCTTCTACCTTTTGTCTTCTTCCTTCCTCTTATGCTCTTCTTCTTCTTTTCTGTTATGCTCTTCTTGTTTTCACTTCCTATTTCTCCCTATTTCCATATCCACTCTCAAGATATATGAGTTTGCTTTAAAATTGGGGCTTTGTACCTCTCCTAGACTATGAGGAACCTTAATTTTATATCTAATGCTCACTAGGTTGCTCTCCTTTCATTGCCTTGCTTCCAAAGTGATTTTTTGCATTGAGAATGCATGTGAAGGGCCTGCATGTTCACCTAGTGTTGGGAGTGTATATTCACTTTAAAATTTCTTGATATTTTCCTCCTCTGGCCTGATAATATCCCAATGACAAATAATAATGTAGCTTGACACAATGTTTCCAAAAAATTCCCTTGGGTTCTTACTAATGGTAATATATGTAGGTTTTAACCCCATATAGAAATTACCTACATACAAATTCTAAAACACATAAAATAAACAATGCAAGAGCATAACACATAAAACACATATACACAAAGATTTTCCCCTGGATCCCAAAACCAGGACTAATAGCTTGATTTTTCATTATGTTCCTTTCAATGTTACAATACATATTTTGTTGGGTCCCTATAATACTAGTGATTACCCCATTACTATTGTAG
>APFE030428268.1:0-42379 GCA_000404065.3 Pinus taeda
AGGCTGGTCTCCCCGAAGCGATTAAAATCACAGTGGGAGAATGGCATCACTATCAAAAGCTGGACTACGAGCAACTACCGTTCAAATGCAGAACTTGTCATGAACACGGACACTTCCAACGGAATTGCCCCAAATCCCAGACCGGGACCAAGGAGGATGAGGAAGGATGGAAAGAAATCAAAAGAGGCAAGGCTATCCCTAGACCAACAGAGAAGAAAAATTCTGGTTTAGGGGAGAAGCCGCAGACCAATCTGAAGACCAATGAAGATCCAAAAGTTGGAACCTCCTCGGGTGGGAACGCAGAAACCATCGGGGCTCAAGAAGAATCTGAAAACACAATGAAGGAAGCAAAAGAAACGGGTACTGAAATAATCACCCCCCCAGCCTTAGGAGGCAATGAAGGAAATAAAGATAATGAAGAACATATAAGCCTGGCCTCCGAATCTGAGGAAGACTCAGAAGGAAGAACCTATGAATCAGACAGCTCACAATTCACCCCTATCAAGTCAGCCAGGGGTCGAAAATCCAAGAAGAAACTGAGAGAGGAGAAAACCTATCGAGATGTTCTCCAAGGCTCCCAAAAAACTCTCAAGGGAATGATGAATACAAGGTTAGGGCGCAAGTAGGGCTCGGCTCCAAAAGGAGCCACATCCTCCCAAGCCAATAAATAATGAAGTACGTCTCCTGGAATTGCAGAGGATTAGGCAGCAAGCTAAAATAAGATGCCCTGAAAGATATAGTCAAAATGTATTCGCCTGAAATCCTCCTCATCCAGGAGACAAAGATGGAGGAAACTCCCCTCCTCAATGCTAGCAAATCCTTCTGGCATAAAGGTATTGAATGTGTTGTTAGTGCAAGAGAAGCCTCTGGTGGAATCACTACCTTCTAGGATAGCTCTATCTATGAACTGATTCAAAAAGATAGCTCCTCCCATTGGATTCTCACGAAGCTCCTCCATAAAGACTCCGGCCACCAAGTAAGTATGTTCAATATATATGCTCCTGTTCTTCCTTCTGAGAAAAAATTCTGCTGGGACTCGATTTTGTCCTATCTCTCGCTGAACAACCCTGAAAACATTATCATAGCTGGTGATATGAATGTCACTCTTGCTGCAAATGAGAAAAAGGGAGGCTCCCCGGTCAGGGACCCAGCTAGAGAATGGGTTGAAGACCTCATGTTGGGATGGGAGCTGGAGGATATCAAGCCCACATCTGGGAAGTTCACCTGGTCTAACAAAAGGGTGAGCCCAAACCATATCGCAGCTCGGTTAGACCGTTTTCTGGTTCAATCCTCTTTCCTAACTTGCGGTCTTATGGCCTTGTCCAAAATTCTGCCAAACAGCACCTCGGATCACAAACCCATTATTCTTGAGCTTTCCACTGATGAAAATATTGGCCCTATTACCTTCAGATTCAGTTCATTATGGCTTCAGCATGAGGGGTTCCAAGAGATGGTTTCAGAAGCCTGGAACAGACTGGTTCAAGGTTCCCCCTTCTATGTGTGGGAAGAAAAGCTGAGGGGGCTCAAAAGAAGACTTGAGGAGTGGGCTAGAACGCTGAAATCTCCCTCCTCCAAAAGGAAGGTGGCCCTGGACAGTCTTGCTGCCCATCAATTATCTATGGAAAATTCTATTGTCACCCAAGACCTTCTTCAGAGAGAAATTGATCTGCAGAAAGATTTCCACAAAGCAAGTAGGGAAGAAGAAGAACTATGGAGGCAGAAATCCAGAGCTCTCTGGTTACAAGTTGGGGACAAAAATACCAGCTTCTTCCACAAGCAAGCTGAAGCCCGTAAACAATTCAAATCTGTTAAAGAAATTCATCACCAAAATGTAGTGGTTAAGGATTTCGAAGAAATCAAGCGGGCAACTCACTCTCACTTCAAAGATCTTTACTCCGCCCCTGATGATCCACCAATGGATCCCCATGTCTATCCGATGAATTTGATCCCTCAATGTGTTCAAGATCCTAACAATGCTATGTTGTCTACTCTGATCAGCATGAATGAGCTTAGAAATGCATTTGACAGTATGGAACCGGACAAAGCTCTGGGACCGGATGGGTTCCCTGTTAGATTCTATCTTTCCTGTTGGGACATAATCAAAAATGACCTTCTGAGAATGGTAAGGAAATCTCAAACTTGTGCAAAGATCGGAGGCGGCATCAATTCAACGTTTCTGGCCTTGATTCCAAAAGAGAAAGGAGCAGCTGATTTCAGCAGATTCAGGCCAATCTCGTTGTGTAACTCCAGTTACAAGCTAATAACCAAAATTATAGCCAATCACCTCAAGAAAATCTTACCTGCCATTATCCCTGAAAATCAAGGTGGATTCATCAAAGGGAGAAAGATTCTTGACAACATAGTGCTGGTGCAAGAAGCTGTTCATTCAAGCTATCACCGAAAGGAGAAAGGTATGGTGATTAAGCTTGACTTGGCAAATGCATTTGACAGGGTAAAGCATGAATTCCTGTATATGGTTATGAAGAAAATGGGCTTCTCTTCAGCCATCATTAACTGGATAAAAGCCTGCATTACCTCTCCTTGGATTGCGCCTTTGGTAAATGGGCGTCCTTCAGATTTTTTCCAAGCCTCTAGGGGCCTCAGACAAGGTTGCCCTTTGTCCCCGCTTCTCTATGCGATTCAAGCCTCAGTTCTTAGCTTTCAACTGGACCATAACCATCAGACTCAAATCCTTCCTGGTCTCCGCATGGTTCACTAGGTCAAAGACATAAATCATGCCCAATTTGCTGATGATACGCTATTCCTGGGTGGGGCAAGCATAAACTCTGCAAAATCCTTCAAGAAGGAGCTGGACAGCTACATAGAAGTCTCGGGCAGCAAGATCAACTTTATAAAAAGCACAGTTTATAGCTGGAACTGCTCGGTCAAGGAATTATCAGATATTGCAAGGATTCTCCATATGGAAGGGTCCTGGGCCTGGGACTCCTTCAAATACCTGGGGATCCCAATCTTCAGGACCATTCCTAAATTTGCCCATTGGTTTCCCTTGCTGGACAAGATTAAAAACAGAATCCATGCCTGGGGAGCTTCATGGCTGAATAATGCGGGGAAGATCATTCTGATGAAAGCGGTCCTCTCAAGTCTTCCGTTATATCAGCACTCCATCCTCCTGGCCCCTAAAACCTTCATCAACAAAATGGAAGTTCTTCTCAGGCGCTTCCTATGGGAAGGGGGAAAAAACAACGAAAGAAGGTTGCACCTTGTTAAATGGGATACTATTAAAAAGCCATTTATGGAAGGAGGACTACAAATCCGCGATCTGGCCACTCAAAATCTGGCTTTGGGAACCAAGCTGCTCTGAGACATTGTCTCTGGAAAATTAAGTTGGAGCAAGAAGGTCCTATGGAGAAAATATTTTCATGGGAAGCGCCTTAGATGCTTGGACCAACCTCCTCGATCCTCCAAAGGTTCTCCTGTTTTTAAACTCTGCATCAAAGCTTTGGAACATTTTAGTCATAAGCTGTATTGGATTCCAGGTAATGGGCAAAAAATAAGAATCTGGGATGATCCTATTCTAGGTGATCAATCGTTGAGTCAGGTGGAAGAACTTACCAATATCAAAGACTGGCTCCAAGCTCGCAATCTGAACACTCTCTGGGACATCTCCTCTTGGACGGAGGATAGTCTCTGGGACAGCTGGCAACTGGGGGAGGTCCCTCAGTGGCTAGATGGTGAAGCCTCAGTTCTTTTGGATAATCTTCAAGGGAAAGCTCCATTAAAAGCTTCAGTAAAAGACAAACGAGGGTGGGGATCTGTCACAGGTTCGTATTCTGCATCCGAAGGCTACACAAGTATTATGGCCATTCCGAATGTTCCCCCAAATCCGGCTCAATGGAAATTTATTTGGGACTCCCCCTCTCTTCCCAAAATTGATTTCTTCTACTGGACGTTAGCCCACAACAGTATACTCACTCGTGATAATCTCCGCAGGCGTGGAATGGAAGGACCATCATGGTGCAATCTTTGCAAGTCAGAGGAAGAAACAGCTGATCATTTGTTCTTATCCTGCCCTTTTGCATTAGAATTCTGGAAAGGGGTCCTTATGCTAAATTCTGATAATTTCGAGCTCCCCAAGAACATCCTAAATCTTTTCCAAACCTGGAGCAAATTATCTTCATTTGGTCTTTCCAAAAATCTCCTTCTCAAAAATTGCTGGCTGTGGATCCCCAAGTTCGTATGCTGGAAGCTGTGGCTGGAAAGGAATAATAGACTATTCAGAAACGAAAGCTGCAATCTGACCAGAGTCATCATCAAAGTTAAAGCTCTATTGGGAGAAACTCTGGATGCCAACTCTGCCAAAAAGCCTGGAAAAGCTCTGAACAGAGAAGAGGAACTCTGGTTGAATGGTTTGGTCCCAAACCAAAAAGACTGTGCTATCATCGCTACTAGCGTCCACTCCAATTGGGAAATAAGGTTGGAGGAGCAAGAGTTCATTAAGTGGAGGTCGGCTCTGAATGAACATTGCCTTTTTTTTTACGGGGCCTCCAAAGGAAACCCTGGTTTCACAGGAGGCGGTGGGGTTCTATTGAGTCCGGATGGCTGAGGTGATCCGGTTTGCTTAGGGTCTAGGCAAGGAATACAACATCAGAGCGGAGGCTCTTGCTTTGTGGCAGGGTCTCTCTCAAGCGATCAAAGGCAACTTCCTATCCATTTCAGTCTTCGGGGACTCCAGGATTATTATCCAGGCGCTGAAAACCAAAAAGAATCCTTCTCAGCTCCACTTATCAACCATCCTCAGGAAAATTAGACTTATATTGCCCAAATTCCACAAGATCTCTTTCTATCACATTCCCAGGAAATTAAACTCCCAGGTAGATACAGAAGTCAATCAAGGCGTTCTGCGGAGCAAAAGATCGTTGTCTGTTAACCAGGTCGATTCCTTATGCAATATCCCCTAAGTAGTGTGTTCCCTGGACCTTTTGCTACTGACTTCATGCCCTGAGTCTGTTCTCTGTTGTAAGCGCAACCAAAGGATTTAAAAAGAAGGGCTCATTTCGTGGTGTTCTGGGAAAACTAATGATGAATCCGATCGATGTTCTGGAAGGATCTATTGCCTCTGGCTCCAATCATCTCCCAGCGTACTGCTAAAGTTCTGTAGATAATCTCAGCACTTTTGTATTCAATGCCTTCTGCTAATCATGGAGTTTAGTTTCCAGCAGTGGGGTACCTTCAATCTCCGCTTAACTGTATTATGTCTCAGGAGGAAAATTAGGCTCTCCACTATCGACTAGAAAAGCTCTGTAATCGCTCATTGCCACAACGTTGGCGCACTATAATAAAATTAACCGTTTCTGTCTAAAAAAAAAACAATTGCAAGGGTTTGACAAGATCTGGCTAATCAATATATATAAGCAATGACATGATGCTTGATAGTTCATAAATATGCTTTAAAACATTGACATGAAGCTTCATATGTTTTTGGGTTATGGATTGATTGAACTCGTTGTGATAACAAATTAGGGTTTTGACTTGATATCTGATGAGTTGCCTTGATGACATTTTCATGTGAGCATAATAACTTTCAATGGCTAATATTGGTATTCAATAATGGTTTTGGCCTCATTGTTTTTGGCACAATGATTAAAGTATAAACAATTGTGATTCAATATGAATTAATCTCACAATAAATAGATGGAACCTGCATGACTTATCCTTGGTGTATGCATTTAGTGACATAAATTATTTATATTATGATCATGAGGATGAATTAATGAAGTTTGGTTTGATATTGCTTGGTAAATGACAATTGCTGGCATGATAATAGATGAAGTCATAACTTGATGTGAGCTCTACCAGTCACCTAGTCCAAAGAATTTGTTACATTGATATTAATGATTTTGATATTAGTTTTGAATCTTAGGCTTGATAAGTTAATTTAGTTGATTTTATTGCACAATATCAATTTATGTAAGGTTGAGCATTTTGGTTTGATAAAGTGTTAAGTTTATAAAGCATTGTATGAATCAATCTCCCCGATCTTGATATGTCCACATTGATTGTTATCTGGGGCAGCCAAGATTAAGTGCTCATCCAAACCTCTACTTCAAAAAGGGTCCAAGATATGACTTTGATTTTGGTTTTATATATTGATGGTCTACTCTTGACAGGTAATAAGCCTTTGATGATCAAAGTAAGAGGGAGTTGGCTTCTAAAGATAGAAATAATGAACCATGGAATGATGAATTGATTTATGAAGTTTGGAAAAGAAAATATATATTGCAAAGCTATTGAAAAGTTTTTGGAAAGTGGAAATGCAAATCCTTGGACACTTCGATTGAATCTCAAGAAGTTGTGAAGAGATTTTGATGAACTTGACTTGGAAACCGACAGTTGATTGAAGCATTGATGTTCCATTTGAACATTCATCCGTATACATGTATGTTGTACATAGAACCTAAGTGAATTCATAATTAAGCTGCTTCATACACATTGAGTTATCGTTGAGCTCACTTCGATATATTTGCATGGGATGATCTATCTTTAGTCTGAGTCATTCCTACTATGATATGTGATTATTATTGATGAACGCATCTGGGTGCTACCTTAGTATGAGATCTGCCATGATATCTTGGATGAGAGGTCCATAGCATGACCAAGGTTGAGTACGATGTCACTGACATGACCAACTATGAGGCAAGAGGAAAAATCTCCTTAGAAAGTTGTTTTGGAAAGTTATGAATATGACAGGGACACATTGCAATAATATTGAGTGGATCTGATTGGCAGAAAATCCCGTATATAACTGGGATTGAGATACCTTCATTGAGACAGTGTTGTTGTACGAGACAAGCTTAGGCTTGTGATTTGCACCTTCTTGAGAGGGAGGATGACTATGGTGTCCTTTTTTTTATATGTATATTTTGTTCTAATATGATATTTGATTTGATGAATAGGAGACAATTGTTATTGACACATGTTGTTTACTATATATGAGCACGATGATATGTTATTGATCTATAGAGAGAATCATTGACCGAGGATATTGAGCCAACTATTACCCCTTATTTGAGCTCCTAGGATGTGGAATTGAGATGGAGGGCTCCTTGGGTTGAGGGATCTCTAGACAATATTGTGTCACCCCTATCTGCTACCCATAGGGTTGGATATGTTTCTCCCCTATCTTGGTCTTTGCAGAGTGACCCCAGTTGACATCATATCCACAAGTCATGCATGTTGGGATTGTCCCTCCTCGTCTAGCCAATGGGTTGAGGAGGCTTGGGGCATGTGATCCTTACCTTTTGATAAGTCAAGTATCTAGCCCAAGATCAGATTATGATGTAGGCATTCTACCACATGACTCTTAAGGGTCATTTTTAGGAAGATCGGTAGGCAATATGATGGGTTCAGATGTGCTCCCTTATATCACCTATTGCTCGATATTGGGTTGTAGATGTTTAGCTCCCCCATGAGATTTCAAGTTCAGTTGTGCTCCCTAATGTGATTATGAGATGCACTCTCCAATGTTGACACGGATCGTAGATTTGGCTCCTCGCTGATGTTTCCCAGGTGGTAACGTTGGGCTCCTCACCGGCAGTGATTACGGGTGGTAATAGTGGCTCACCGATGAATAGAGGGTGGTAGCTTAGGCTCCCCTCCATCGTCAAACTCTTCTTCTTTTAGGTTCGAGAATGTTAAACATATGAGTAGGGAAAATCAAGAGATAAGTAGGAATAAGCAAGAGATGAATTGAGATCAACAATTTCGATACAAGATGATGAGATACTTGATATTGGATATGATTTGATGACATGATACACGTGACATGATGCATGTGGAAGTATCCCTAGTTGAGATGGAGTGTTAAAATTCACAACTAGGGCCAAATTCCACTTTGGACAAATAATTTGATAGAGATGATGATTGCATTGAATTCCTCTTTTGAGAGGACCAAAATCAACCTAAGTATCATCAAATTTGGACAAGGGAGGGTGTATTTTTGGATTATAAGCCCACATGTGTATATTTGATTAGATCGGCCCTAAAGAAAAATGGACACCCTTGGAAGGATATAAATACAAGTGACCTCCACCTCATTTGGACATCATCATGAGGCATTCGTCTATTCTTTTTCTTGGTTTTGGCATGCATAGGTCCAAGGCACGTCCATGGAGAATGGTTTTGCACGAAGGAGAAGTTGCAGGGTTCAAAGCTCACATTTTTGTTTTAGGGTTTTGGGCCTCAATCTAATGTAGGAGCATCTAAGCACCCTTCATTAAAATCAAAATTCAAAGCTGTGAAAGAGTAAACGTGGAAAATCATGACAAACCGGGGCAAATTTTGTTTTAAACAGAGCTAAATCGATGGAATTAATAAGTCTCTAGAAGACTTATCTAAATGTAATTATCTACCATATAGAGATTTAGGGGTTGATTGAGCGATTGTGAAGGAAATCATGGATCTTAGATGATCCACGCTTTTGTAATTTTCTATATAAAGTGTCTGTGTTGTGTGATAGAGGGAGAGATTGGATACAATGTAACTGCAGGAGAATTTGTGACTAAGGCTGAGATGCCTTAGACTGTAATCTAGTTCTGTATATAATTGAAATATTGCGTGTTGTCTGGATTTTTGTGTATATGTATATTGTTTGCCTATAGTTTATATGTATGCATTGAAAGAGTTAAATTATGTGTTATAAGTTTACTAATCGACCATCGATCACTATAAGGATCGATGGTGATCCAATGATAATACAAGAGTTGTTGTATGGAGTGTTGTGAGTGCCTTAAACAGAGTATGGCAGGGTGAATTTGTGTGTAACGTGAAATTCCACCAATAAAGGAATAAGAGATCTGCACAGTGGAAACCATCGGATCGTCTAGATCGACGGATAATATTGGCGGAACGTGAGAAACTCGACAAATTCATGGAGAAACCCCAGAGTAGACCTAGATAGTCCAATCGACAGACCAACAGATCTAACAGTCATCGCGTGGCAACAAGTGCTAAAGTTTAACTCTAAAAACAAACCCGAGAAAACCATTGAAATGAGTTTAGAGTTCAGAAGGATCAGACCGTTCGTTTAAAGGCGATCGGACGCATATCACCTGCAAACAAGCGCGGCCGTTAATTCTAAAAACGGACGCAGTGATGTTTTATACAACGGGCTTAAAACCTCGTTGAGTTTCGATAATCGTGACCGTTCATTGATTGATTGATCAGATGGTAATCACGCGGGAAAGTGCGTGCAAGTTAACATTTCGGGCGAACCCAATATGTTATCAACACGGGTTAAATTTATTTTGGTTTTGGTCTTCACCGTTTGTTGGGTGATTGGTCGAGTTACGTTGTATTCTACTGTTTGTTGTGATTCCGCAAATTATGGGTTTATTGTGAAATCCACCTATTAAAAAAGCTTGCAATATATACGTGGACCCATAACCCACAGGTCCACACACGTAATTTTGTAAAGATGCATCTTTGTTGTGTAAAAGTGGCTTAGCTGTCATCACAATCACATGCATATATAGAGAGATCTCGATTGCAATCACTCGCTATCAAGATCATCCATGCGGCTGAAGATTTTCAGTCACGCGAACAACACATCCTCCATGCGACTGGCATCTATCGTTTCTGAGTCACAGTCGGAGGATTTCCAAAGGCTAATTTTCACTGCAATCGTTAGCTCGCAGGCTCAAGGGAGTGACTGGAACCTCCCAATGGCATGCATGACTCCTCCTCCATGTGACTGGAACCGGAATTTTGAAGTTTACACTCATTAAATATCGTGTTTGGCAGATTGATCGCAAACAGTGACAGTTCATTACATGCTTCAAAAGAAGGGTTTTGAGTATAAGCATGGTTAGGTTCATCTCACGGATATTGTTTAGTTGATTTTTGCTAAATAGTTGTATGGATGAAGATATGTATCATTGTCCTCTCTTTTTTTGAATCAATGGCAACCTAATAAGAAGAAGAATTTGAAAGGTTTTCCCCATAATGGGTTTTGCCCTAGTGTCCCACCAATCCTGGGGCCTCTATGTGCAAATTCTTTTCTTTTATTGTTCCTTTATGTTATGTTGCATTGATGATGATATTGTTCTTTTTACATAGTTGCATATTTTTTGAATAACGATGTAAATCTAAATAATGTTATGATGTTATGGGGTGAATTTAATGTGTAAATGAAGAAATGCAATTATC
Source organism: Pinus taeda (assembly GCA_000404065.3). Classification (NCBI taxonomy): domain Eukaryota; kingdom Viridiplantae; phylum Streptophyta; class Pinopsida; order Pinales; family Pinaceae; genus Pinus; species Pinus taeda. Next base: position 10,165 of record APFE030428268.1, read on the forward strand.
AAAGCAAAGAACAAAATAGCCCTGAGAAAAACTAACACTAAATGATAAAAGGGATTTTGAGGATCAGTTCACAACTTTTTGTCAATTTGGCTTTGGAATTACTCTCAGAGAGAGAAGAGCATCAAGAGGATAAAGCAAGCAAGCAAGTAAAGGAAGGCAAAGGAAGGACAAGGAAAGCAAAGGAAGGACAAGGCAATCAAAGGACAAGCAAGGAAAAGTTAGATCAAGTAGCTTCAGCAGGAATCCTTGCAGGTAACAAGTTGCATGTGTGATTTCCTAGCTGGTTTGTGCATGCATGTGTGTACTTGGTTCACTTGTTGTCATTGGCATGGGTTTTGCTTGGTTTGACAGTGATTCCAGGCTTGCCTTGCCATTTCCGGATAACCATGGTGTGATGGGATTCATTCTTGGTTGAGTTTTGGATTGCCGGAACGTTTTGGATCTAGGTGAGGTGGTCTCAGGAAAATCCCAAGGGTTGGGGGTCGAGATGGTTTTCTCTGGGAAGCCCTCAATAGGTGGGTGGAGACGGGAAAATTCCTCAAGGGATGTTTAAAGAATTCTAAAGCATCCAAGATTGGTTTGGTATTGTGAACTCAGTACTAGTTTAGGTGAGATCATGGTAGCATGAGGGTGAAGGTGGTTTAACCTTTGGATTCCCTTAGCTGTTTATGTATTGGTTTATCCCATGAGATCCTACATTCATGCTTGGAATATGGCACATGGGTGATTGGCTGAAAGAAAGATTTGGTTCAGCCCAATCTAAGGTCAGGTGGTACGTGAAAGTCTTTGAATTGGTTGGATTTTGCATATGTTAATAAGAGTTAATTTCATCTTGTACTTTATGAGTAAATGTACGTGTTATGATGTGGCTTTTATGGTTGTTCTATCATTGTTATTATCCTGGTTATATGTTGGTTATAAGCATGGTTTTATGACAGATTCTAGTTATGGCTCTTATCATGTTTTGATTGGTAAATGAATGGTTATTAATGCATGACCTAATAGATGTTATTGTAGCTATGGTGAGAGGGCATTAGACCTTCTTGATGATTGTCAAATAAGTTTCAGATCTCTATGTTACGCTATGCATGCATGACCTGTAGATTTCATGTTCACCATGTGTTTGACAGAATATTTGTCTAGAGAATTTTCGGCGAAATCACATAAATGATCTTTTGTCGACGCGTTTCGAACCAACCAGTGTGGTTCATCGTCAGGACAAGTTGAAGAAACAGATCCAGCATAGCATGCTAAATAGTTTGAGTAGAGATTCCAACGGCTAAATCTGACTAAAGGACCCAGGTCCAAATTAATTTAATATTGTTAATATATAATTTATTTTATGGAAATAAGTTAAATTAGGTAAAAAAATAATTCATGGTTAGTTTTAAAAACTAATTAATTTATTTATTTAAATTAACAAAATATATATATATATATATATATATATATATATATAATATATATATATAATATATATATATATATATATTGAATTAGTATTATATATATATATAATACTAATTTCAATAATATATAATTATAATAATAATTTACTTAAAACATTTATATATTTATTTAAATTAATACATAATCCTAGAAAAAAAAGGTAAATAAATTCATGGTTAGTTTTATATTTTTATATTAAAAAAAAATAAAATTATATATATAGATAAAAAATATAAATTAATATATATATATGTACATATATATAACTAATTTAAATAATAAATAAATATAAAAACTAACCATGAATTTATTTACCTTTTTCTATGGAAATTATGTATTAATTTAAATAAATATAAAAATATTTTAAGTAAATTATTATTATTATTATATATTATTGAAATTAGTATAATATATATATATATTATATATATATAATTATATATATATATATATATATATATATATTTTGTTAATTTAAATAAATAAATTAATTAGTTTTTAAAACTAATCATGATTTATTTTTTACCTAATTTAACCTTATTTCCATAAATAAAATTATATATTAAAATATTAATAATATTAAATTAATTTGGACCTGGGTCCTTTAGTCAGATTTAGCCGTTAAGTTAGCCGTTGGAATCTCTGCTCAAACTATTTAGCATGCTATGCTGGATCTGTTTCTTCAACTTGTCCTGACGATGAACCACACTGGTTGGTTCGAAACGCATCAACAAAAGATCATTTATGTGATTTCGCCGAAAATTCTCTAAACAATGTTATGGATCACAGAAGTCTAAATTCCTTAGAATATTTGTCATGGTCAGGCCTGGTTAGGTCAAGTTCTTGTCTCATTTTTGTGTTAATGGCTTTGTCCTAGCATCATTCATCATTATGGAAATTTTTGCCAAGTTATGGCCAAAGGTTTAGATCCTAGCCCTGAAAAAGTGGCTCAGCTTATAGAGTCGCATGCACAGAACTGAGAATTCTAGACTGCAGTCACTAGGAGGAAGGATTATCCATGTGACTAGAGGGTTATAGTCATTGGCTTTCCTTTCTATGCAAGCATCTGGGAGTCCATATCACTAAAAAGGCAAGTTAACTCAAGGTTATAGCACTTGGAGTGGTTGTTTGGATCCTGGGGGTCCTGTAGCTCTTGGGGAAGGTCAGTAAAGTTTCGGTTTGTTGATTCCACTTCCTTAACTGTACTTAGGAGGTTGAGTCATGTCATAGTATCCCTCAACTCATGTTTACCCCCATAGGCCGGTGAAGGTGGGTAAATGTGGGAGGTGGCGTTACATTAGTCAATTCAATGTTCTTTCTTTTTCACTGATCCAGGTGGATATTGGTGGCTTCCCGCCAATTCCACTTGGACCCCCACCATTGTTTATTTCAGTTTTTACGTTTCCTTAATTGTAGCACATTTTACTATTTTTTTTAGTTTTTCGGGTCCTAAACTTTTGGAGCCGTTTTGAGGCCCTAAATGACGTTTTTTTGGCAATCTACCGCCAACAATTTTCTATCTAGAATTGCATTTTCCTTTGTATTCCTTGGAGAGATATTTCCAATGGGTTATCATGCATGTCAAACGGAGATAATATGACCAAGTCATGACCTGGGGAAGCTGGTTGTCTAACTTACCCCAACGGGGCCCATAAACTATTGGTGTTGCATCTCCTCGTGTTAGGGTTTTGGTTGTTTAGGGTTTGCCCTTATTGTTCAATAATAAAAAGGCCCTTGAGCCTCATTGTAACGTAGTTCAGAGGCATGTATCCGCCACACCTCTTCTCAGAGATAAGCTTTTTTCGCCCGAGCTAGTCTTATTTCCATTTTGTTTGTAAGCATATTTCAGTATTTAATGTTAATGAAATGAAGTGTTATTTCTACTGCACTTTGTATTTGTAGTTATATCTTTAATTTTTTGCAATCCTGTTTAAATCCGGATCAATGGTATTAGAGCAGTATGCACTTTCTCTATTTTTCTTTGCATGTCCCCCACGAGGTTGGGATATAAGGAGTTAGGGCTTCAACTGGTCAAACCTTTGCAAGATTAGCCTCGGAAATCCCGATGGCCTCCCATGGCGAATGAAAATAAAGACAAGGGGGCAGGAGATCCTATCGAAATCTTTCTCAAGGAAGCCCTCAAGCGACAAAGGAATGCGATGATGGACAACTTTGCCTAGATCCTTCAACGGCTACCTAGGGGCGACACATGTAATTCCGACAACTACTCTGGAAGCACCACACCCTTTAAGGTACAAGTTAACTTTGACATTCCCATATTTGAGGGTCAGATAGATGGAGATGTTGTAGATAAATGGTTAAAATATGCTAGAAGGATATTTTCCCTTTCATGATTTTTCCAGTAGGGAAAAGATCACCTTTTCACTTCTCAAAGTAGCCCCCACGTTAAGGACTAGTGGGAAACCTACTATGAGTAGAAGGATGAAAGTAAAAACACACTATTTTCAGCTGCACCCACTTGGAACTCGTTCCAAGATTCCATCACGGAGCAGTACTACCCTGTCAGGAGCTATGAGGATAAATACATGAAGTGGACAACGCTGCGACAGGGAAGGGATCAAGATGTGTTGGAGTTTACCAATGTTTTTCATACCCTTTACACGAAGTCAGGTATCAAGGATTCTGAGAAGCATTTGGTTCTCAAGTACCTCGGTTGCCTGCATAGGTACATCCAGGACGAGATGGAATTCCTAGACATCTCCTCACTCAACGCAACATACCGATATGCGACCAAGATCGAGCAAAATTTTAAACAGAAGAAGCGAGACTTTGGATCTGTGAATCCAAAGTAAGGGGAAGGTGCCCCCAAACTGCAGAACAAAGCATAAAGCCAAGGCAAGGCGACCCAGGACAACCCGCAAAAACCGCAAACAAAGAACAACACCGTGAAGGCAAAGAAGGACATAGGAAAGTGGTGTGAGTTCCATAAGAGCTCCACTCACAACACAAGTGAGTGTCAGGCCAAGCAATCACTGGTGGTTGAGCTAAAGGCTTCGGAATCAGATGCATGTTATGACTCTAACTCAGAACCCGACAAGGGCAATGACAAATAGAAGCAGATTATCGATGAAGAGCCCAACGCCATTGTTGCCACCACAAAGATCCAGAAGGAGGAACTCGAAGATCCGGAGGAGGAGGAGCGCCTCTTCCACTCCCAGATGTGGGTAAAGGGTTCCCCGGTATAGTTCCTTGTCGACAATGGGATCCAAAAGAACCACATTTTGATAGAGGTCGTGAAGCGGTTGGGCCTACCGACCATAACACATCCATAACCGTACACCATCGGGTGGCTTCACTAAGGACGAGATCTTCGTGTGAGCCAGCAGTGCTGCCTTCCATACAACATCAAGCCCTTCACAAATGAGGTATTATGTGACGTTGCTCCCTTTGATGTTTGTGATGTATTATTAGGTCAACCATACTTATGGAAGCCACATCTTGTGTATTAGTCAAGGCCTAGTGTTGTTATTGTTGCTTTGGGAAATAAGTTGTATAGGATACCGGAGGTAGCACCGCCTATCGCCATCTCTTTGGTTACTACAAAACAATGCAGTAAGCTCATTTCCAAAACCGGGAAATTTGTTTTCCTAATGATACGCCCTCAAGAAAAGAAGAAGACGGTGGCTGCGACCTCCAGACAAGGCCCCTCCGCACGACAACAACAGATGGACAAGGTTATGGAGGAGTACAAGGACATCTTCATCTCCCCCATAAGGATGCCTCTACATTGTCAGGTCAAGCACTCCATCGATCTGACCCCAGGTACGTTGATGCCCAATGGACCAATCTATCGGCGCTCTGTTCTGGAGAATGACGAAATCAAGAGGCAAATTCAGGAGCTGTTGCAGAAAGGTTACATTCGTCCGAGTTCATCACCCTGTAGGAGCCCGATCGTGTTCGTACAGAAGAGGGATGGGACTTGGAGACTCTGTACTGACTACCAGGTGCTAAACAAGATCATTGTTCAGAATAGGTACCTGATCCCATGGATTGATGACCTTCTGGACCAACTAAAGGGGGAAAATATTTCAACAATATCAACTTGAAGTCTGGCTATCACCAGGTACCAATCGAACCCTCTGATGTGTGGAAGACTACCTTCAAAGCCAAGGAGGGCCTTTTCGAATGATTGGTTATGCCTTTTGGGTCGACGAATGCTCCTGCAACCTTCATGAGGCTGATGGATGACATCTTGCATCCATTCACCAACTCATTTGTAGTGGTATACTTGGATGACATCTTGGTCTTCAGCCAGAGTTGGGAAGAGCACCTCCACCACATCCGACAGGTTCTCCAAACACTATGGCAACATAAGTTCTGTGCCAATTTGGGGAAATGTAATTTTGGCATGACCCAGGTTCAATATCTGGGATGCATTATTAATGAACGAGGGATGCATGTGGATCCAGCCAAGATCCAAGTCATTCGGTATTGGCCAGCCCCAACCACTCTGATAAAGCTTCGTAACTTTCTGGGTCTTGCCAATTTCTACCACAGGTTCGTGTTGGGATTCTCTGATATCACTTGGCCCTTGAGTCAAGTCACCAAGGGAGGAGCGAAAGCAATTTTTTTTTGGTTTGAATCTCAACAGAAGGCATTCGCAGAGTTGAAACATCGCCTCTTCTCTGCACCAGTGCTTACTTTGCCAGACTCACAACAACCATTTGAGATCGAGACAGATGCCCCTGACTATGCTATTAGGGTTGTCCTTACTCAACCGGGGCATCTAGTGGCATATCATAGTGAGACACTTTCAGACACAGTCCATAAGTATCCCACTTATGACAAAGAGATGTATTCCATTATGCAGGTTTGCTGACAATGGAAGCGTTACATTTTGGGGAAGGAAACAATCATCCACACAGACCATTGACCCCTGCAGTTCATATAGACACAAGGGAAGTTGTAGAATGATCGCCATCAAAAGTGGTCCACATACCTACAGTAGTTCCATTTGAATATCAATTATAAGAAGGGTAGCACCAATAATGTTGCAGACTACCTCAGCCGGCCACCGATCATGGCGTTAACCACCTTGCTCAACTCTTGTGGGCACGATATTTTTGATTGGCCACTTCACTACAAAAGCGACCCAGAGTTCGGCCACACATACTAGATGCTCTTAGAGGGTCAGAAAGTTCCATATTTTCACCTCCAGGATGCCCTGCTATGCCACCTGGGACACCTTTGTGTTCCTTCAAGTGAGTGAGCCAAGATTACTTGGGAAGCACACTACAGTTGGGTCACTGGGCATTTTGGGGTCGAGAAAATAGCGGCAGTCCTGTAGAAGTATTTCTACTAGCCGAATCTTCGACAGGATGTCGGGAAGTACATTAGATCTTGCACTGCCTGTGCCATTGCTAAACCAACCATCAAGAAGAAAGGCCTCTATACTCCGCTGCCTACCCCTAGTCGACCTTGGGAATCCATCTCCATGGATTACATGTCAGGGCTTCCTTAAAGCATGGCAGTGACTGTGTTTTTTTGGTCGTCGACAAATTCTTGAAGATGGCCATTCTGGCGGCCTGCAAGAAGAATATCACAGTAGAAGCCACTACTAAAATCTTCTTTGAACGAGTGTGGGTACACTTTGGTATCCCACAATCTATCATCTCAGATCCGGATAGCAGGTTCCTCAGTACATTTTGGTCTAGTCTCTGGTTGATGTTGAACACCAAGCTCACTAAGTCCACAACTTTCCATCTCCAAACTGATGGCGAGACAAAGGTCATCAACAGGATGATCATACACATTTTGTGCATGTACAACTCAAAGCATCAACACACATGGGATGAGAGCCTTCGCTACATCCAACACAGCTATAACTAGGCTCTCCACAGATCGAATGGCCACAACCCTTTTTAGGTGGGCTTGGGATTCCAACCACTATGTCGCATTGATGTGGCCATACCATTTGCAACTACTCAGGTAGATTCGGCTCATGTCCAGTCGGAAGCCGACAAGGGAAACAACTTCATTGAGCACATCCAACATATCTGCCATTAGGTCCATGAGATTTTGGAGAAATCAAATGCCAAGTACAAGCAACGACATGATCAACATTGGGTGCTACACAAGTTTCAGGCAGGCAAAAAAGTCTGGTTGCATTTGCAAAAGGAACGCCTTATCAGAACCTATCATAAACTCAGACCACTCTGATATGGTCCTTACAACATTATCAAAGTTATGGGCGACAATGCATTTGAGCATAGCATTCCCCCATTCCTTGGCCTGCACCCAGTGTTCAATGTGGGCCGCCATCGACCATACTTCCCACCATTGTTGGACACATTAGACATTGTAGAACAATTCACACCTACAAAGTTAAATCCAGATTGCATGGAGCAAGCCACAACTGATCGAATCATGGACATGCAGATCAAGAACACTTGCCAACAAAATATTCAACTGTATCGAGTTGTCAAAGCAGGTAACTCCTTCACCAGGGCAAGTGGCTCACAAGGGACCAAGTTCAACAAAAGTTTCCTCATCTCATGGAGGAACTCAATGCAATGGGGATCGTTGCTTCCTAAATGGGGAGGAATGATAGAGGTGGATATTGGTGGCCACCCACCAATTCCACTTGGACCCCCACCATTGTTTATTTCAGTTTTCCAGTTTCCTTAATTGTAACACAATTTACTACTTTAACAGTTTTTCGGGTCCTAAACTTTCAGAGTTGTTTTGAGGCCCTAAATGACGTTTTTTTGGCAATCGACCACCAACGATTTTTGTTATCTAACATCATATTTTCCATCATATTCCTCGGACATATCTTTCCAACAGGTTATCATGTGCGTCAAACGGAGATAACATGATGAAGTGGTGACCCCAGGAAGTTGCTTGTCCAACTTACCCCAACACGGCCCATAAACTCTTGATGTTACATCTCCTCGGGTTAGGGTTTTGGTTGTTTAGGGTTTGCTCTTATTGTTCAATAATAAAAAGGCCCTTGAGCTTCATTGTATTGCAATTCAGAGGCATGTAGTCACTACACCTCTTCTCATAGATAAGCTACCATCGCCAGAGTGAGTCTTATTTCCATTCTGTTTGTAAGCATATTTCAGTATTTGATATTAATGAAATGAAGTGTTATTTCTTCTGCATCTTCATATTTATGGTTATATTTGTAATTTGTTGCATTCCTGTTTAAATTTGGATCATTCACTGCAAAGATGCGATAGGATAGGCAATTCGTGAGAAGTTCTTGATGAACCTTCAGTAATAACCTACTAGTCCCATGGATGATTTGACCTCATCCACATTCCTAGGAGTTTGCCTCTCCATGATAGGTCTAATTTTTTTCGAGTCTAGTGCTATACCTTCCTTGGAAACAACATGTCCCAAGTAATGAACTTTAGTGTGAAAGAAACTACACTTACTAATATTGGCATACAACTGATGCTCTCTTAGCAATCTTAACATTGCTACTAGGTGCTCTACATGCTCTTCCTAATTCTTGTAACATATCAATATATCATAAATGAACATTATCACAAACTTGTTGAGATAAGGATGCAACACATTATTCATAATCCAAGCGAAAGTAGCTGGAGCATAGTGAGACCAAAAGGAACTACCACAAACTCATAATGCCCATACGTGGTACAAAATGCGGTCTTGTAGTTGTTCTCTTCTTTGATGCGTACTTGATGATATCATGATCTCAAGTCAATCTTCAAAAACACTGCTACTCCCTTCAATTGATCGAACAAGTCATCAATATGTGGCAAAGGATAAATATTCTTGATTGTCACCTTGTTCAAATAACTATAATCAATGCATAACTTGAGAGTACCATCCTTATTCTTTACAAACAACACTGGTGCAGCCCAAGGCAACACACTTGGCCTAATGTATCCCTTATCAAGCATTTCCTTAAGATGTAACTTCAATTCCACCAACTCTTGAGTGCTCATCCTGTATGGTTCCTTCGATGCTTATGTTGATCCCAACATCAACTCAATAGAAAAGTCCACTTCTCTATGAGGAGGTAACTCTAAAATCTCTTCTGGAAATACATCTTGAAACTACTACAAAACCAAGTACCTCTTTGAGACTTCAGCATCCTCAACATCCTTCCCTTTGTCACTGGAAATATGAACTGCAAACAAGAAACATCCTTTCCTACTACTGCGCTTTGCCTGCATTGTTGTAACCATTCTCACTGATATAGGATTCTTCTTTCCCTGCAAGATTCTTCTTTCCCCGTCATCATCCAGGCACTCAATAGCCTTATCATATCAATCTACCTTAGTCCTATGAATGTACAACCAATCCATGCTTAAGAGCATATTGTATGAACCCAAAGGAAGCACATTTAGATGTGTTGATGTAGACATACCATTCAAGTCAAATGCACAAGATCTAACCCAATGATGAACTTTTTCCTTGGTACCTGTAGCCAACTGCACCAACCACTATTATGCACACACTTATTTATTCAAGCAACATATATCCACTAGGCTAGGATTGATATAACTATAATTAGATTCAGGGTCAATCAAAATAGAACAACTTGATTACAAAGCTTACCTTCCATCTCGATAATAGATAATTTATGATTAGGCTTCCTATTATCCAATGTTGCATAAATCTGAGGAATACTCTGCCCAACATCCCCAACTATTTACGCCTCTCGAGCATTGTAAATCTAAGGTTTGCCACCCTGATGTTGTGGATAATCTCTCTTCCAATGCTCTCCACCACAAGTCCAACATTGCAAAGGCTTCCTGCCATCACGTTTGTTTTTTTCCTTAGGCTGAGACCCATTTCCTTTGTCAACTGCATTGAACTTCTTATATGATGTTGTATTCTCCTTATTACCTACATCCCAAGGTCTTCCTCGCTTATTATTCCTCTTTCCTTTAGTCTTGTCATTACCATTCCAACCCCGCTTAGGATCTGAATTATGCTTAGACTGCTCATAACAATGTTTCAACTTCCCAATGACTTCCTCCAATGTTTGAGGCTCATCATACTCAATATGATCCTTAAATTCCAATGGTAATCCACTAACGAATCTTTGAATCTTCGTCTTCTAATCCTTAAGATAAGGCACTTAACTCAACAACTCCAAAAACTTATTCGTGTACTATTTGTTTGTCATAAATCCCATCTTAAGCTCATAGAATTCCTTAGCTCTATTGTCATAATATCTCTCAACAAGTTCTTCTTTCTTAAGAGTCTTTTGAACTCATACCAACTTAACTCCTTTTTTTTAATGCCTATGACATGCTTCACATCTTCCCACTAGATGCCTGCTTTTCCCTTGAGACTCAAAATGGCTATCGCGACTTTCATATTCTATGTATAATCATGCAGCTCAAAGAAATTCTTCATCCCAAGGAGCCATGATTCTGCATCTCTCGGTTCCTTCAAATCTCCATCAAAGGTAGGAGGCTTGACTTTCTTGAACTTATCTAGTAAGTACTACTTCTCACTCCTCCGATAAGGATGATAGTAATGATGACCACGATGTTTATTTAAACCAAAACTAGAATAAAACCTATAACTGCTACCTCTGTTGTCAGGTGTATACATCCATCTTCCACCGTTGACTGTGTCATCCCTGTTCAACCTGTGCCCTCCATGAGACCTGCCCCATTTGTCCTTTCCTCCTATCCATAACTGATCTGTGGCTATCCTTGTCTCTGCAAATTTGATAACCTCTATTGGATCACTACATTGACTTCTACATGATGACAAAACTGCAACAATGACCATCACGAGAAATAACCAACATGCATGCATGATAAACACATAAACAATTTGACATGCATACATAACAATCACACCTAGCCCATCCACTCCAAGTGTTTGAACCTGAAAGCTCTTATACTAATTTGTAACACCTCCTCCCACATTTACCCAAATTCATAAGCTTTCCAGGGTAAACATTAGGTGAGAGTCACTATGACATGACATGACCTACAAGTTCTAGTTAAAGAAATGGGGCCTAAAAACTGAACACATACTGACATCCTATAGGGACTACAGGTCACTCAGAGGCTGAACAACCACCCTAGGTGACCAATCCCTAAGTTGGAACCCTTTTTCTCTGACCTAGGGATATAACCACACCCTTAACACTGCCTGCATGGTGTTGTGAGCCACCAACCGCACTCACAAACCTTGCTCCATGCGATTATGATCCTAGATCCTTAGTTTTGAGCATGTGGTCTAGGGATCTATGCCACCTTTTCAAACCAACCTCCAGACCACTGCCTAGAATTGCCTGAAACTTTCTAGAATCATATTTCTTATAACGATAACACTAATCATTCAAACTTGAGTCATAAACTTAACCAAGGTTGCCTAATCCATAACAAACATTCCGTCAAACACATAGCAAACATGTAAGCTACAGGTCCTAAATGCATATCTAATCATAAGAGTTTGATATTCATCTAAGAATCACCAAGAAGGCTTTATTCCCTCTCCATATAGCTGCAACAACACTTGTTAGTCCATATATTCATCAACCATTCAATAATGAAACAAATCATGATAAGAGCCATAAATAACACACATCATGTAACCAACAAATAACCAACATAAAAATCATGGCAACTTAGTCATAAACGTGTTACGTCACCAACATAATCACTATAAGTATTCATGAACCATAGTAGGAAAATAACTCTTATTAATATATGAAAATATCAACCAAGTCAGGGACTTCCACGTACCACTCAACCATAGATTGGGTAGAACCAAATTTCTCTTTCAGCTAAACACTCCCATGCCATTTTCCAAGCATGAATGTAGGATATCATGGAATAAACCAAAAAAAATCCATCCAGGGCTTCTAGAGGCCAACCATGTCAACCCTCAACCATAGTGATTCCACCTATATGGTCCAGACATCACTAGCACCAACCAGATTGGTAACTCAACCCACAACCTTCCAGGGATCCAAAGAATTGTTCCAACCCAGATCCAATGATTAATAACTCAACCCACTAAGGGCTCCAGAGAATTTGTCCCAACCTAGGCTCCAGGACTAGTAACTCAACCCAAGTTGTTCCAGGGCTTTTAGAGTGTTTGTTCCAACTCACAACCATAAGGAACATGAGCACCAATAATAAAAAAAAACAACTAGTGGAAAAACCAACAACACCATGGATATATAGGAAATGGCAAGGCAAGGATAAAACCACTCTCACTCCAGGGAAATATCCATGCTAATGACAACACATAACTAAAAAATCACATGCATATACCATGCATCTAGAAATCAATAACGAAACCACACATGCAACCTGTTACCTGCAAGCAGTATAGTTGTAGTTGTTGATCCAACTATTTCATTACGCTTTCGTTTGTTTTCTTTCTCCAATCCAAGTGAATGCTAAAGTGCTCCAAAAATGCTCTAAGATTTCTCAAGTGTGCAAGAGTATGAGAGAGAATGAATGGAGAGCTCCAAAACTAAATTGACAAAAGCCCAACCAACAAAAGCTATGAATTGATCCTCATAAGCCTTTTTATCATTGAGGCCTTTATTTTCTCCATTTTCCTTCATTTTTCCTCTAATTTCTTTATCATGCAAATTTGTGTCCCTTCACTTTCCTTTTCTCCCATTTTCTTTTATTTTCATAAATAAAATGCCAATTATTGCCTCTTTGCCTTTCCTAATTTCCATAGCCATTAATTAATCACAAGTGATACCCACCACTATGTTTTGCTTAGCATTAAGCTTGGAATACATGTCCCATGACCTTGGCCTTATTTTCTTTATATGGAAAATCAACTAGGGGCTATTACAACTGCTCTAGACCTTGGACCTGCTTTCCTTTTCTCCATGTTGAGCATTCATTGGCCTCGACCTCTGCTGTTTCCATGTGCACTCTAGCCACATAATTCTCTTCCATCTTAGCCAATTTTTAGTTCATGGCTGCTAGTTCAGTTCTAACGTCACTTTGAAACTGCTGAATTTTTCTTTTGCATCAACTCCAATTTGGTATTAATAAGCGACACATTTTTTTTGTGCCCTCTCCTTTATCTCGTTCTATTGAATGAATGCACATAGAAGGGATTCCATGGCTTCCAGAATCCTATCTAAAATAAGATTCACATCAACCTACTCATTATCATGGGAAGAAGAGTCGATATTCGCCACGAGGAGGCTACATAACGACATAACTCGATTCCCAAATGGGGACATTCTTCTTAGCACATGAACGTAGGCTCTTAACACGAGGACTATGCTGGCGTGACACCCCCCTTGCTCGTTGTCCTCAACAGGGAAAAATATTGGTTGCTCACCATTATATAAACCTTTAAAAGCCTGAAGCCAAACCTATCACATCCTCCTCGGCCATTGTACATCCTCCTTAAATCATTTAATTTTAGGATTGGATCGTCTATTCCAGAATTGCTTTGATTTGCTTGTTGAGAGTGCGAATTGATATGGAGAGAGGAAGGGATTAATGTCAAGCTAAGGCGAATTGCATGAGGTCTTAGAGTTGCTAATCTTGGCCCTTTAAAATTCCTTTTACCAACGTTGATTGAGAGGGTCACAAGACACTTGTGGGCATGCTGAGCTAGGATCATATGCCATCTGTGGAAACGATTTGGACAGGAGTACTGGAGAGGTGATACTCGAGATTGAATAGTAAATGCCTATTGCTGATCTATAATGCTTTCGTCAAAAGACAAGCTGAGATCTTCACCACCCTTAAGTTCACTTGCACTTCTATTTCTGCATTTTCCCATACACTTTAATGACTTATGGAGCCATTATTTATTACTTCTTTGCCATATGAGGGGGTCATGGAAATGACGAATTTGTTAAAATTCTATTATTCAATTCTAAGGACCCTTGGTCCAATCTTGTCCTTTGTTGGTCAATGCATTCACTGTAGGATTCAGATGCCTTAATACATGAAATAATTTGATTTGTTCAAGTTGTTGAAGCTGAATATCAATCCTTTGTAATATAGGGGGGAGACTGTTGTTACGTGATCCTTTCGCTTCCCATACTCGGTGGATTAAAATTAATGAATCTCCAAAAACCATGATTTCATAATTTTCTCTTCAATCGCTAGTTCTAAGCCTTTCTAGAGAGCTAAAAATTAAGCTTGGTTATTGGTAGCAACATCCATACCCCAAACATATGGAATCTCATTTTTTTCGCCGGGGAAAAGAATCACCCCTCCCGCTCCTGCCACCCCTAAATTTTATTATTATTTTATTATTTAAAATTATTTTTTAAACATTTTTTTATCCTTTAAATACTTCTCCTTGAATACAAGAATAATATATAGAGTAAATCCAAAGCACTCTCTCTAAAATTATATCAATAAACTAAATTTTATAAAAGTTCAAAATTTTGTCATATTAGAAAGTAAAAAGAGAACACTACATCATACAACCATATAAAATGAGAACACTACATCATACAACCATTTAAAATAAATACAATTACATTAATATTATCATAATAATATAATATAGACCGCAATGTTTACCATTTTTAATTACGATGTAAGGTGTTTCCCTTTGAAATCAACGTTCCTCTGGCCTTACCTGTCTTGCTATGATCCGTCTGATTTCATGTTAGACGATTAAAATATTTACAACCATTAGATTAAGTTCTTGTTATAAATGAAACTATCCCTATCCTACCTTCCTTGAAACCATATAAATAACGACTTTCGTAGGTTTTATGAAACATTGTTCTACGAATCCATGTCCGCTTTCTTGAATCTTTGAATCTCCTGGCCATTGTGCAGTTCAATCGTCCAATTGTCCACGATCTTGCTTGAATCTCCTGGCCATTGTGCAGGTAAATTTCAAATAGCAAGGGCATAAATTTCAAAATGGACTGTGTAGTCTTGATTGTTTTTAGTTTTCAATGATTTGTTTTTAATGATTTTGGGTTTTAACTACGAGGACTTTCGTGACGGAAAACTGGAAATTGCCAGGATTTCTATGACAAAAAACTAGAAATTGGAGAGGTTTCTCAGTTTATGCACGATCTTGGATGAAGTCTGTTGGACACTGTGCAGGTAAATTTCAAAATGGAGTGGGTAATCTCGAAACGACTGTTTTTTAGTTCTCGCCTTCCATATACCACAATGCTTATTTTTAAGAAACCCTAATGTCTAAAGTTGATCTTGCTTCCACCATTTGAAGGGGATTGTACTGCTAGTATGGCATGAATGCCCATGTGACCGTGTTGAGTAATTATTTCAAGGTACGAGACCTTGCATCAAGTTTATGGCCCCCATAAGCAAGATTCCTCTGTTCTCCTTCAATGAGCCTACCTGTGGTGACCAGATCTTGTGCCTCCGGCTGTGGCTATAGCTCAAACTCTCGTGTTTGTTCAACCCTCTAGTTTGGATTTTGCCCAGATCTAGCTTGGTTTTGGATTCAGATTCCTCCAGCCGGTGCTGCATGCATTGACCACAACATTTTTTTCCATTGTTGGTCTTCTTCTTGCAGCAGGTGCTGCATCCTCCCAGCAACAACACCCCGTTTACCTTCGTGCATATGGTAAGAATATCACAGGAGTGGCATTAATGTCCATATTTAATAATTAGTTACAGGTATGATTACAGATCAGACCTTCCTTATTTAGTTGATGGCCCCATCAACTGGATCTTTATCTTTACTTTCCACATGCTTAATCTGGGTCCTGTGGGTTTCAGATCTTGTCGCTTAGCTTTTGGCTCTTGCTCAAACTTCTGCGCTAGCTATATTCAGACTCCCAGGCTTTAACTCTGACTTGGTTTTGGCTCTAGCTTCACAGGTTGAATCTGAGAAAGAGCCTCCTACATAGTTCTCTACATTTCTTTTAACAAACCCTTCCAGACATATATGACTCTTATTCACAACTGATTATTTTGTCTTTTGGATATTTATATGACTTCTTCTTAGATAAAGTGCAAATCAAGCTAAACAAATCTTTAGATAGAGTGCAAATCAAACTAAACAAATGTTCAAATAATGTTGTTCTCAATTGTCCTTTTCAGCATTCAACTGAGATGCTTCTGGTGCCTCTACCTCATAATTTACAGACAGTCATACAAACACACATTTGGAGTGATTCTGAAGACACCGCACCAGCAACAATGTATCTCATGTTTTATATCAACGAAAATGGAGAGAAAGTCTACATGTTAAAGGTAAGTCTCATTCTTTAAGCCCTCTGGCTTCTGCTTTGAGAGAAAATCTACACGTTAAAGTAGAATCCTTCGCTTCCATTCACAATAGTTATATGGCGTGAAAGGTGCAGGAGGTGGAAACTCCATTTTTTTTGGCATCACCAGTCTTTAGTACCTTAATCAAGACCTATAATGTTGAATATAGGTCTAGGATTTTCAATTTTTGTACCAAGTTGTCCTTTTGATTACTATCAATCTTGCTGCTTTAGTACTAAATTAGTCATTTTTCTGTTAGGCCATAATGTTAGCACTCCTGTTATAAATGATTATTCCAAATACCCTTCCTGTTTCAACAAAACTGGCAGTAGCAGGCTTTAGTAAAAAAGATTCTTGGAATGTAGCGTAAACTAACTTACATGTTGAGTCACACATTAATTTAATGTGTTTTTTTCTTGTAGAAGGATTCCCCCGTAGGGTCTCCAACACAGTCAGCCCACCTTGGTATGTCTCCTTTATTTTTATGATAATACTACTTTATTTGATGTCATGTCATTAATATGTGAGGATAACATTGTTGCATTGATGTTTTTAAAATCTTTTATCTCATGAGGTTTCTTGTGTTACAACACGGTTTTCTCCAGATGATAAATACTCAAAGCATCGCACTTTGCTAAAGAAGCGCTTTGGCTTACTGCCAACGCAGCAACCCCCACCCACCTATTGACGATTGAATATTCAGAGTTTTTATGTCTCTGCTAGACAAAGGAAGCTTGGTTAGAGGTTACAGGGTTAACATTAATTATTCATTTTGTTTACTCTGTAGTCTTTGCCCTGCCTTTTTGGATGCAAATTCATGCTACTTTGTGTTTAAGATGTATTTTGATGCTTTTTTACTTTGCACAAGTTGTAGATGTTGAATTGGGGTTTAAATTTAAATATATTGTTTAAGAGGTTATGATTAGATAGAGAATTAATTATTATTATTGGCTTATATACAATACTTTTGCACATTTATTTGTAGGCTAAACATTTGTGATTTTTTAGAGAAAAAAAAACCTCCTAACTTCCATTAATCAAAATAAAAGTAAATACATTTGCAGTAGTGACAAATCTTATGTCCATGTAACTCTATGTTCTAGATAAGTCTCAGTAGAAACTCAAAAGATTTTATAATTCTGGATCTTAATCACTATGTATCTACTAGCGTCTCTAAAGGTCTATAACATCATTACAGATTTCTTACCTCTCTAACTTTCCTTCTTAGCAACATTGTTATATTATTTCCCATACATTCTTCAAAAAGAAAAGAAAATAAACAGAAAACTTGAAAAGACATATGAGGATCGTTCTCAGTGAACAGTGAATGATGTCCTTAATAATTAAAACTCCATGTGCTGATGAAGATGCCATTGTCAAAAGCGGTGAAGAAGATCTTTCCCGGTGCTTGGAAACAACTCTTCTTAGAGAGAAAATCTACCTCTTGGTTATGTTCTCTAAATATATGACTAAACGTCACTTTCTAGAAGGATCCCATGAAAGATCTGATGCGTAGCATCCAGAAGATAAGGGAAGGTTGCCCCAAAAGTGGATCTCTGTACCCAATCTAGAATCACTTTGGGGTTCCCAAAACTGATAAATCCTCTATAGCTAGCCAGTTAGCAAATAGGAGTGCCCCCCAAAGAGCTAATCACGATGCTCTTTTATTAGTCCATGTACCACTATTCCAACAAAATTGAAAGTAGTTGCCAGGCTTTTATACAAGAAAAACCCCCCTGCCACAGATCCTGTTAGTAGAAGCTCCTTAAAAAAAATCATCTAGATTTTGTGACCAAATCTCTTTATATTGGATTTGTCTCAAGTTAACCTTCTATTTTGTTGGCCCTATTTCCATAAAATATGCAGAGATCTTTAAACAGGCGCCTCTTGTATTTGGGGTAGTCTCTTTCAAATATCTTCTTGTTCCTACTTTTCCATATGCCCACAGAATATTGAAGGGTAATGTTCAAAATGTCCTGTTCTCCTCAACCCATAGAGAAATGCACCTATCTATGGAGCTCGAATGCTATGCTGCTTGTAGGTTAAGAGTGTAATACTCCTCTCTCCAAATCGAGGCTGCAAATGGGCATGTCAGAAAGAGATGATCCACGTCTTCTGCATTTTTTTTCATAAAACACCTGTTAGGACCTTGGAAGCCTCTTTTGAGGAGATTATACTTACATGCACTCCTGTTATAAATGATTCTTCCAAATACCCTTCCTGTTTCAACAAAACTTCCAGTAGCAGACTTAAGTAAAAAAGATTCTTGGATAGAGCAATACACATCGCAGTATAAAACCTCTTCCTGGTCATCATGGCAACAATTGTCATCTTAGCTCAGGCAACCTTTCACTCAGCATACTTAAGTATATTAATCATGACACAACCAACAATCTTACTATAGTCAATGGCATCATTATGAGCTCAACATAGCCATGGCAAGTTAAACATCAGTTTATTAATGAACCCTTGAACATCAACAAGCACAAACTCGCTACAACAAAAGTCTAAAGATCAATTTAGAATGGGGCTCGGGTTTTGTTTCAAAATATTTGATTTTATGCCACGGCTTCAATAATGCCACAGAATTTAGAATTAACTCAGGATTTGCTTCAGGTCTTCTAGGGCTTACAAACCCGAAGCCCAAAATTTCATCAGACTTGACATGTGCAAATTTATCCTGTTGTAGTCAATATTGGATGCCATCATATCATTTCAAACCTCTCATTGATCACCTGGAATTTGTTGCATAAATAGTGAACAAGAGTTTGACTTTGTGTCAATTGTAGGTCTTTTCTCCAAATATCATAAGAGATCCTCAGACTTCCCTCAGAGGCAGGCCTAAACAAGTCCTCTGTAATCTACACATTTAGATCCTCAGATGAACCATTAGCTTATGAAAATTTCCTTCAGTACATAGATTACAACATGTAGCAAGTAGAAGATATAATCCACAAATGTTATCTGCGTGTCCTCTGATATAATCCTTGAAGCTAAAGGCAATCAATGGTGAAACAATTTTCATCAAGAGGGATGCAAAAGATTTCAAATCCTCTTAGACAATTTAACTTGTATCACCACTCTCCTAGTTTGGTACAGGCTCTGACCTGCTCATGGCCAAGATTTTGCACAATAGCTTATGTCATTATCATTCATAAGCAGCTAGAGATTTATGGAATCCAAATTAAGAATTCAATGTCAACATCCTCCTCCCAAAGGATCCCTATTGGAAAAACAATTTAGAAGTTCATCAGTAACAAAAGGATTTTAAGAATGCTTATAATTATGTTGATGATATCCTTGGTCCAATTATTAAGAACTTCACTAGCTATTTCACAGGCCTTCGCACCTCTTGGCCACTTCTGAGGCTGCTCGACCTCTATTCAATCAGTTCTGAGGCCTTCCTGAGGTCAATCCTGAGACCTATTGGCCCTTTGTCACAGTCTTCTAAGGCCTTACATAGAATTTTGGTCTCTCTGTCCTGGTCAAAAGCATTGTTGACAGAACTTGGACTAGAACTTTATTAAGGCTGCTTTTTTACCATCCCTCTGATACCATGTTGATGTTTCACAATCTTCTAATCTGATAATTACTTCCAATGATCTCTTAAACAAGTTCTTAACCATAATGCAATAATGACAGTAGGATCATAAAGAGACAGCCAAGCACTTAGCGTACAAAGAGACACAAAATTATTTTCAAAATGAGAGAAAAGCCAACAATCTTTTCTAGGAGAAATTCTTCAGTTCAACAAAGGTACATTTTAATATTCACAAGTCAACCTAGGCCAACTTAGATAATAATTATGGATCTGAACAAAACAGACCTCAGAACTCGTTTCAGTCCCTTCTGTTTACAGACTGAGGTTCTTGGCCTCCTCTAGGGCTTCGACCCTCCATAGAAAAAAAAGGTCTTGGATCTTCTAGGGATTCTGCCCTTCAACAAAGATAAAATATCTTTACAGAGATAAGATCCTTCTTGAACTTCGCTCCACCCACAGAAAAAAGATTTTGTTCTTTCTTCCACAGAAATAAGGTCTCCATATCTGAGTCCGTTCAGCCTGTTATAAGCAGAAACCTGTCGCTCTTAAACTCTGCCACACAGATTGCCTGTTTTAATGCTTTTATGATCAAGCCTTAAACCTGGATACTAGATAGTCATGTATGTTGCTTGGCATAAATTACACAGAGATTGATATGTAAATGACCTTTGGTTGAAGGCATGCTGTCTTATGTGTGGAGTTTGCTTCCACACTGTTGCTAGGAAGTAGATATGAAGGGATACTAATGAATGCTTTTATATTCTATATTCAATGCAATGTAGCGTAAACTAACTTACATGTTGAGTCACACGTTAATTTAATGTGTTTTTTTTCTTGCAACAAGATTCCCCTGTAGGGTCTACAACACAGTCAGCCCACCCTAGTATGTCTACTTTATTTTTATGATAATACTACTTTATTTGATGTCATGTCATTAATATGTGAGGATAGCATTGCTGCATTGATGTTTTTAAAATCTTTTATCTCACGAGGTTCCTTGTGTTACAACACGGTTTTCTCCAGATGATAAATACTCAAAGCATCACACTTTGCTGAAGAAGCGCTTTGGCTTACTGCCAACGCAGCAACCCCCACCCACCTATTGACAATTGAATATTCAGAGTTTTTATGTCTCTGCTAGACAAAGGAAGGGTGGTTAGAGGTTACAGGGTTAACATTAATTATTCATTTTGTTTACTTTGTAGTCTTTGCCCTGCCTTTTTAGATGCAACTTCATGTTACTTTGTGTTTAAGATGTATTTTGATGCTTTTTTACTTTGCACAAGTTGTAGATGTTGAATTGGGGTTTAAATTTAAATACATTGTTTAAGAGGTTATGATTAGATAGAGAATTAATTATTATTATTGGCTTATATACGATACTTTTGCACATTTATTTGTAGGCTAAACATTTGTGATTTTTCAGAGAAAAAAAACCTCCTAACTTCCATTATTCAAAATAAAAGTAAATACATCTGCAGTAGTGACAGATCTTATGTCCATGTAACTCTATGTTCTAGATAAGTCTCAGTAGAAACTCAAAATATTTTATAATTTTGGATCTTAATCACTATGTATCTACTAGCGTCTCTAAAGGTCTATAACATCATTACAAATTTCCTAGATGAAATTGGTGTTTTGATCTGCACTTAGATTAACAGAGCATCATACTTTCATAGGCCTATATTTCATGATGAAACTGGTGTTTTGATCCGCACTTAGATTTAAATTACAAGTTTCTTTGTTTGCCTTTGGGATAGTAGGCAATTCTTATAATTAATAATTTGTAGTGTTAACATCACATAATTGTACACTTTTCTCCTCTTGCTTTGCTTTTCCTGTCAAATCATTCATTACTAAAATGCTTTCATCCAATGTTGATTCACAATTAAATTTTTAATTGATAATTTTATGTAAGGAAATAGATATTCATAATATGATTGTCAAATTTCAGGTGGTAAATGAATTTAAATGAATTTTCATTTAAGAGATATGCCACTGGCAATGGACACTTTCAAGGATTTAATAGCTCACATGAAACTGTTGCTTATGATTTAAGATAGATGAATAGTATTTTGTTTACTAATTTTATCTTCAATGATCTTTTTTGTCACGATTCTTTTCAAATTTAACTTAATAGAATATGATTGTCAAATTTCAGGTGCTAAATGAATTTTCATTTCAAAGATATGCCACTGGCAATGGACACTTTCAAGGATTTAATAGCTCACATGAAATTGTTGCTTATGATTTAAGACAGATGAATACCATTTTGTTTGCTAATTTTTATGTCATGATGCTTCTGGAATTATGCCTTATGACGTTCCTTTGCAACATGTGGTGCAATTGCTAGTATAATATATATTAAAAATAAATAATTGTTTAAAGCTTCTTATTTCAACTTAAGGTGGATGAAGATTTGTTGACTTTTGTTTTTTATTTTTTTAATTGACGGCCTAGATTGATTCTCAAGGGAATATGCTTAGCATATGCTTATGCTTAGCATATGCTTATGCTTAGTCTTAGAGCTTATCAACAGTTGTAGTGTGTTACAAGTTTGTTAGGTTACATTGACTATAAATTTGAAAAACTAGATTAGAGATTTGAGATTCATCCAATTCTAATAAGTTCATATTCTAATTAGATGGGGAAACTAATACATAAGCAAATTTTATTTAGCAAAATGGTCCATTTTACAATAAGATGTGTAATTCCTTAATTAAATTATATTAGTGCCATATGGCTCCCCACTAAGCAATTTCCTAAGGATTTGAGATTATTCCAATTCTAATAAGTTCATATTCTAATTAAATGGAAAAATTAATATATAAGCAAATTTTATTTAGCAAAATAATCCATTTTACAATAAGATGTGTAATCATTATTATTTTTTTTTTCAAATTAAAATTGACCCATAGCATTTTTATACATAATCAAATAAATGTGTACATTAGTAAAACATTCTTCTTATTATAATAGGTTTTTTTTAAACCTTAAACTATATCAACCACATTAATATTTTTAACATAATTGTACTAATTATATATATATATATATAATCTTACTTATTAATACAAATAAAAAATTTAAAAATTAATCACGACAAACAGTGCATTTACGAAATATTAAAAAAATAATCGTGATCTTTAACAATTTAATCACTTTGTCGTCAAAGGGACCTCTAACAAATAATTTTCAATGGTTAATGTCCATCGATGTGGGTCCTCCACTAAGAAAGTTGAAGATGGATATTGTTAATTAATGCAATTAAACTTAAGTTTAATGTAATTAAGCTTAACAAACCAAAGGGAAATTTTTTAGTACGTTGGGACCTCCCTGGCTTTGGAATTTTCGGCATCCGGCCGCTGCCTCGGGAGCATATCGGTTTTTCTTGGTTGAAATGACGTTAGGATGCTCGAATATTAAATAAAGATGTTGAAGCGTAAAGGGTGAGGTCAGAAAGGACATCCCATCATAGCAGTCGGGCAGTGCGGAGACAAGTTCAGTTCAAACACAACGGCAGCTTCTAACTTCTCGTTTCTATAATATCGAACATTAAATGAAATCATGCAATGCCCCCTGGGACTCTCCAAATCCTGGACAAGCCAATAATCAGAGATCAGAATGTTTGTGAAGACACGGGGATGATAAAAATTTGTTCAGCCTAAACTTATGCAGGTCAGGACTTCCCTTTATTGCATGGTCTTGGGTTCTGCAACATTTGTAGGTTCTCACAACAGTGGAAGTTGAACATCTTGACTGATGCCCTGGCCTTATTCCTGAGATTATGGCAGTGGAGAATACTGCTTTTGGAGGGAAGGCCTATCTGGTTCTTTGATTTGTGTTAGGATGACAACAGGTGTGAAGCATGGTGATCAGAAAAGAAAGAAAGTCAGACCTAAGAAAGTGGATATGAATGTGAAGGTGGGAGTATGGTGTAGGTCAAGGAGTAGCATGATATGTTTGCCCCACACCAGTGCTGTCTGTTCTGGATTTCAGACCCGTGCTACTCACAGAATGCCTCAGGTAGTGCTTACTGTTACAGCTCTTTCATATATGGTTTTACACAATTTAAACATGTTTTAATGGCTAAGGCATCTAATGCGTTTGTTTGCTAACTGCCTGACTCTTTACATTATCTTTAATGAATGGCCAATTCTTAAAGTTGTATTTAATTTCCTTTTTAACATTTTGGCCCTGTTTGGTCCTATTTCACCAGCCTTGCTTTCTGTAGCCCAAATAATTACTCTTCAAATAATTCTGAGAATCTGGGACTGTTTGAAGTTATAACTCCAGCTGAAAGATAGGCTTCTGTTTTAAATGTTAGCTTATATTTGAAAATCTGGGTATTTCGGGCCTTACATACACACAGTCTCAACTCTCAGACCAAGTAACCAAAAACGAGAAACGAGAACGGAAGAAACACCATCCAAAGGTTTCGCATATAAGAAACGTATATTTTGTATATATAAGAATTACTCATATCTAACCTTGTATATACAAAAATATTACCAAACAGAGCATATCCGAAGGAAGATTACATATTGTAGATAGTGCAGTTCGAACGAGACCTGCAGTATACTTTTATTTTTATTTTTTCTTCCGTTTGCTAAATTCATGGGGTTTTGATCAACCTTCACATAATGTGAGTGCTTTAACACATAATGTGAGTGCTTTAACAGTACATTTTATTGCCGACTGTTCTATGCCTAGTGGGTGACAAGCAGGGCTAGAATTAGTTTGAAGAAATAAAGTAAATTCAGTCGCTCTAAATTAATAAGGAAAAAAATAAAATTATTTTTCTGTTGCTACATGATGAGTGCTTTAACAGTAAACTCTATTGCCAACCGTTCCATGCCGGGTGGATGACAAGCAGAGATAGAATTAGTTCGAAGAAATAAAGCAAATTCAGTCTATATATATCTTTCTTTGTTGCCACACTAAAAGTAAGAGTAAGAATGTAGTTTAATTATTGGATGTTTTTGATTTTATTTGGGCATATTTTTTAGTGGATTTTGTTCAAAATATCTGTTGGATTTCCAAAAATTGTAAATTTAAATTTTGTAATCTATACAATCTAAATATCCTAGAAATTTTTCAGGGTATGAATCCATCTATATATTCAAAAACACATTGTAAATAATGAAAAATCAGAATTTCACCCAAAAAAAAAAAAAAATTCTAATCAGATTCTAACGAAAAAAGCCAATGCATCAAATAGTTAGACTGCAGTAAGTTCAAACCTTTAACATATGACAACAAGCGATTCAAACCTTTAACATATGACAACAAGCGATTTACAGTATTACATATGTTTTCCTGACTATATGTATATCTCAAGAGCTTCTAACATATCCTATGCAAAATGCAAATAAACCTAATAATCTAGATCGTCAGGCTCATTTACTAGAATAATTGCTGAGCTTGAACCACTACTTTGGTCATTTGCTAGAATAGTTGCTGAGCTTGAGCCACTACTTTGGTCAGCAGGCTGGCCGGCATTATCTAGCGTGTTTTCCAGATTGTCCAGAAAATATTTCCAATATGCAGAAATTTGTGTATTATGGTTCTTCATAGTAAATCTAAAGAAAAATGATTCGACTTAGGATTCAGGAAGGCTTCCCAGTTTGAGAATCTGGATTCTTGAGAGTAGTTGCTGAACAAGTTTTGTAGATATGCCACTGAAAATCCAGCAAAATTCATTTGGCTTTGATACAAAATTTCAAGAAAGCGGTGGAAATAGAGAGATCTTTTTCAAAATGTCTGTGCAGAACATCCATCATAATTCTTATAGTCAAGTTACAGAAGATTCTGAGAAATATTCAAGAACAATCTGCGTTGTAAAGCAAGATGGGAAGAGGTGAATGGGTTATTGGGGGACTTGGGTACCTTCGTTCCCATTGTAATTGCTGTCACATTGGTGAATGGACTTGATTTGGGCACCACATTGATACTCACGGGGGTCTACAGCATCATCACAGGCCTGTTTTTTGGAGTTCCCATACCTGTCTACCCCGTGTAGGCTGTTGTTGCAGTGGCAATCAGTGAAGGAATGCATCTGACCATTTCGGAGATAAGGGCATCAAGGATTTGCACCGCAGATACTCTGTTAGGCATGGGAGTCAAAGCTTGACTACCTAAACGAGAAAATCATCACCAAGCATTTGATTTATCAGCAGTTTGAGATATCTGGTTATAACTTACGAATCATGATTACATTACAAACTTGAGTAGGGATTCAAATGAACAATCTCTATAACCCAAAAACTTACCAGGAAACTGGAGCATAAGCCGAGCAGTTTGGAGCCAACATCTGAACCCTGAATGAAACTATGAACAATGGGTTCTGGGCTATTCTCCTCAATGTTGGGTGATTTTCCTCCATCAATCTCCTCAACCGAACAGCATCTTATTTCCCTCTTACAATCTCCTCAACCGCCCAGCTGAGCATCACTCTCCTTCAAGATTTTGTCCATCTTTAGCTGCTGCAAACCTAGGATTCGAACATTGGAGGCTTATGGAAGTATGTGACAGTCTCGCAAAGTAGAATGACCACTGCACCAGTAATTTATGGCGATGTACGAAAGCCTATGGTGGAAATGTACCCGCTTAAACTAGGCTTAGGTTAGTTCTACATTTCCTGTTGTATTTTTTTCTCTTCTTTATGCTTCTTAATAATAAACGGATCAAAATATGAGGAAAACCGAAAATGCTTTCTAGATATGGAATTGGGTAAAGGAGAGATGGTAAAACGTTTTTACAGAAATGGTCATAAGAAGCGATCCATTCCTCAAGAAACGGTTTTGTGACTTTAGAAACAAAAACGACATTTTTTGTTCCATCCCATTTCTAAGTCATTTTTCTACAGAACATGAGCTCCGGTTCTGTTTCTGGTAACAGAGCTCTCAGGGTGTTGCACTTTATGTGGACTGATTATCTTGAACTCCATGCTCTGAATCTCTGATGTCAAATTAAAATATAAAAATAAGTCAACCGGGGTTTGGTTCACAGGTGAGGTTGATTGACTTTTAAACCATTTACCGGGGTTCCATTGTTGCTGTGGTCTGCCTCACTTGATTGGCATGTCAAAAAGGGCTGATGTCAGGTGCAAGTCTTTGTGAATTTGACAGAATAGGTACCTCTCAGACCTGGCATCTGCGCTAAAGGAAGTATGTGTTATGTAGTGCAGCACCCAACCCTCATGGCATGACCATCTGTTGTACTCAACAGGTAATTCTTTTCGAGAGAATTTTATGTCCAATGATGAGGCTCAAACCATGTGGGCTAATCAATAATCGAGGTTACCATTATAATTTTTTAATTCTTTTTCTGATAGCCTCAATAATCCACTACTCGTAGTGTATATCTGTCTGCTAACAAACAATGCAGCAGCAGTGAACTAGGAACATTCCTGAAATGCCATTGAATGTCTTCATTTAGTTACCCAGAAACAGAGAATGTGACTATTGTTTGGATTGCAACCTTATTTCCTTCTGTGTTTTAACTGTACTAATTCTTTTTGTAATAAAAAAGGCTATATCATATTCATAATGGTACAGATTTACAAATTGGGCTGTTCATGTCTAGCCCCTGAAAGAGTTTGGACCTGGCCATTAATATCAGCAGTAGATTTCGGGCCATTCCTAAAGGAAAAGGACAGAATGGTATCATAATCACTATATGCTCAGGCTTTGCATTTTTCCATTTACATTAAGAAAAGCCAAATGAACACTTTATAACGAGTCTTGAGAAGCATGTGAAGGATGAACAATCTTCAGTTGGAGAGAAATAATCACCAGACCCAAGCAATGTCATTCAGCTGTGGTGAACCAGTAACTGATGTAAGCAAACAATATGCAGAGTTGTAAGGGATTTCAAGGCTTACCTGAACTGCTGTGCGCTGATCTGCTGTCTGCTCCTGTTCCCCTGCTCTCCTCTCCTGTTGAAGCTGATTCGATTACCGGGAAAACAATTCCTCCCAGCCAATCCAGCAAGCTTCTCACCGAAGCTCACTGCCCCCGTGCCCAGAACCTCAGATCAATGCAAGCTCTTGGTTCCCTGGTTCTCTGTGCCCTCCGTTTTTCTTGTGATCGGCTCAGTCCAGTGGTTTTATACTAGTTGGCTTGGCGGTGGCCGCCCTCCCGCCTACGGCCATCGCTCTTTCTCCTCTTGACACGCCTCCGCATGCATTTCACTCTCAGATCTCTGTCCAACTGACCTATGTAATTTGTTTATATCCCCGGTTTGGTTGAGGCGTTACCGCTTATATAAGGTTTTAACTTTTATATATTTTATTTTTTTATAAAACTTTAATTTTATGAATTTAAATTTTATTTATTTGTAAAGTTTTAAATTTATATTATTATAAAGTTTATTTATAATTATTTTTAAAGTTCAACTCATATTTATTTTTATTAATTTTTATTAATTTTATTAAGTTTATCATATCAATTTTAATATAAAGTCTAAAATTTATATTAGTTAATTATTTTAAATGGGTCGTTACATCAGCCCATCGGTATTGATTTCCATGCTTGGAGCCTTTAGCCAGAAAACCCTTGTGGATGGTAGTTGGGACTTTTCATGCATATACTAACTGTATCACTAAAACTATTAACCACATGCAAGGCTTGCCTCAAACAGAAACTGTTGGAAATCTAGTTGAAACCTAGGTTGCACGAAACGGGGAAACGGGAAGCGATACGAAACGCGACCTCCCCAAATTTTGGAAACGGGGAAACGCGAATATATATATATATATATATTATATATTTATATATGTGCAATCTAAAAGCGCGATAAATGATACTTAATAACAGTTACCCCAGATTCGGATCCCGCCAGTTTTTTTGAAAAACTAGTATCCGGAATGGCAATTTACAAGGGGATATATAAAATATTTTAAATTAAAAATTTATATAAATATTAAAAATTTAAAACTAAATTCTTAAATATTAAAAATAAAAACAATTTCGTGCTAATTTTTTAAATATATTAATTTACATCAATAAATAATATATATAAATAATTTCAAGACCTTAAATATCATTCATTTTAAATATTAATTAAATTTATATGAAAATGAAAAAACGATATGTGAATTTTTAAATATATAACTTCAATATAATACTTTAAAAATAATTATTAATTTAATTATCTTAGGATTAATATATCATTTATAAATATTTAAACATTAATTATTAGTTATAATATTTATATTAAACAAATTATTAAAGTTATTCCAGAAACTTATTTTTTTAAACTTGAAAAAAACCTTTAAAATTGATTAAAATAAAAAGTTACTTTTTAAACTTTAAAATATCAAAATAAAAAGTTACTTTTTAAACTTTAAAATATCCAAATAAAATGGGTAGATTATAATGTTCACGTCACTGCATTAAGCTTTATAATTTAAAGCTTATAATATGGTCGTAAAAATAATAAATTACGGCAGCCAACTCCCCAGATTAGTTACTTTTTAAACTTTAAAATATCCAAATAAAAATGGGTGGATTATAATGTTCACGCCACTGGATTAAAGTTTATAATTTAAAGCTTATAATATGGTCATAAAAATAATAAATTACGGCGGCCAACTCCCTAGATTATTTTGGTAGACGTTGATTCATTAGTTCATTGATGCAGATTCATTATATTCCCGGACGCTGGTTTATTATTTTATTGGACGCTGATTCATTATATTCCCGGACGCTGATTTATTATTTTAGCAGACGCTGATTCGTTCATTGACTAGCCAATGGATAGTTGGATTTCCGGTTTTGGAATTTTGCGCTGACATTTACCAAATATTTGTGCATTGATGTTCACTGTTTTTTACCCTCAGAAAGAAGTTGGACGGATCTCTGCGGATCCGGATCCGAATCCGTCTCCGATCCGGGGATCCGTGGATTCAGCCATTAGACCTGACGGATCCGGTAACATAGCATTATAATTTATTACATTTAAACATTAAGATTAAATTTGCATCACATTTACTCATGAATGATCACATAATGAAAATAAAAATATCGGAATATCCAAAAGCAACCTTTATTATATATCCAAATCTCAAAATCAACCTTTATTTGTATTAATATATGAGGCTGCAAGTACAATAAAGACTATAAGGCTGCAAGAGAGAGATCCAAATCAGGATTTTCTGCATCCACATCCATTCTTTAGAAGGACCACTGTTGTATTGGGAGTCTCCTCCTACATAGTCGAACGACCTTAGTGCTCTTGATTAAATACAAGTTTCATACCCTAGTACCATACATGCTCTTGATTATTGGGAGTTTCCTTTGTATAGAGGGCTTGGTTCTCTTGATTAAATACAAGTTCCATACCCTAGTACATGATAAAATCCAATGGAAACATTGCAATCCCCCCAATCCTGAAATCCTGAAAAACAGATAAGTCGCTAGATTTTGAGTGAGATCTTAAATTTCTACTTTCTCCATATGAAATCCAATGAGGGCGAACACTCTCAAACTCCTGAGTCTTTCATGGTAATGTTAAAAATTTAAGTAAAAGGATGAAAATGAAAAATAAAGGAGAATATCACTTTTACTTTCTTAACATTACCATGAACTGCATATCTCAAACTTCCTGATGAACTGCATATAAACACTAAGGCAAAAATTCACTTTTATAACTTTAGACAGGCATCTAGAAGCAACTAGAAGTCACTAGGATAACCTAAAAATAAATTAGAAAACAAATTAAAAAAAAATAAAAAAAAAACACAAGTAAAACGCTGAAACGTGAGTCGTACGGTCAGTGTGGATGCCCCGTGATGTTGAAGCTACCTCTGCTGCTAATCTATGCTGACCCTCTGATGCTACTGCGCTGCTGTATATGCTTTGTGCCTTCCGCATTGTTGTAACACTCTATTGCGCTACTTCAGACTTTGGCACTCTAGCTCTGCCACTGTCGCAATCCTCATCATCGTCCTCTTTGTCAGTTTTCGCTGGATCAGCCTTTGACTCAAACTTCTCTTCCTTGCCCTTCTTCCGAGGGCACTGAGTGGTGAAATGACCCAGTTCTCCACATCTGAAGCATCTGACTTTGGATATATCTTTCTTTTTCCTCTTCTGCTGCCCTTGCTGTCCCGTTGATGCGAGGTGCTGCATCCTCCTCTTCTTCCTTCTTGGCTCCGATCCGTTTATTGCTACTTCCTGCCTTGGTCAATTATATGATCTCTTCCTGTTGAGAGCTGCCCACATCTCCTCCCAACTGGGGAGAGAAGCCCTGCCCAAGATACTCTGGACAAAGGTTTCCCAATCTTTAGTGACTGCAATCAAGGCAGTCCTGACCATGAATTCAGGATTTGGTGTAGACCCTACAGAAGTTAGCTGTCTCAGATCCCTTGCAACCTGAGAAGAAAGGGATCGATTTATTCTCCCTTCTGCATCTGATACTGTCTCAGTAGACTCTCAAGCAACATCTTCTGCTGAATGAAAGTTCCCTCGTACAAAGTGGTCAAGGTCTACCACATTTCCCTTGCTGTGCCCTTCTCAGCAATATGTGGGATCACATGATCCTTACCCTGTCCAAGATCATGCACTTCGCTTTTGCGTGAGCCTCCTCATACTTCTTAAGAGGATCAATATCAACCGGAACATCAACCGTCTTCAAGGCATAATCTTTGATGCAATTTTTGTCCAAAACTGCCAGGATCCTAGCCTTCCAGATGATAAAGTTGGATGCTCCATCCAACCTGTCCTGACCCCTCAGTCCATTAACTGCCATCTCTGCTCAAATGACTGTCGAACTGGTTCTCTTCACCCTCTTTCACTGCTGCCCCAACAAAATTCAGATCTGGATTTCTTTGGCGCTAGAAATCCTCTAAGGAACAAGCTCCCTCTGAAGTTTGATTTCCTTCACGGAAATCCTTTTGCCAACAACTGTCGAACCACCCCTCTCTGATCTCTCTTTGTTGCTGCTCAACACCCCACCAACAACTCCAGATGAAGTCTGCGCTGCACCTCTAGCTCCGCCAATCGGAAAACTGAGACTCAACAGTCTCTGCGCTGGCCCAACAACCACTGCGCTGCCC
>APFE030428268.1:42389-80619 GCA_000404065.3 Pinus taeda
ACCACTACTTTGGTCATTTGCTAGAATAGTTGCTGAGCTTGAGCCACTACTTTGGTCAGCAGGCTGGCCGGCATTATCTAGCGTGTTTTCCAGATTGTCCAGAAAATATTTCCAATATGCAGAAATTTGTGTATTATGGTTCTTCATAGTAAATCTAAAGAAAAATGATTCGACTTAGGATTCAGGAAGGCTTCCCAGTTTGAGAATCTGGATTCTTGAGAGTAGTTGCTGAACAAGTTTTGTAGATATGCCACTGAAAATCCAGCAAAATTCATTTGGCTTTGATACAAAATTTCAAGAAAGCGGTGGAAATAGAGAGATCTTTTTCAAAATGTCTGTGCAGAACATCCATCATAATTCTTATAGTCAAGTTACAGAAGATTCTGAGAAATATTCAAGAACAATCTGCGTTGTAAAGCAAGATGGGAAGAGGTGAATGGGTTATTGGGGGACTTGGGTACCTTCGTTCCCATTGTAATTGCTGTCACATTGGTGAATGGACTTGATTTGGGCACCACATTGATACTCACGGGGGTCTACAGCATCATCACAGGCCTGTTTTTTGGAGTTCCCATACCTGTCTACCCCGTGTAGGCTGTTGTTGCAGTGGCAATCAGTGAAGGAATGCATCTGACCATTTCGGAGATAAGGGCATCAAGGATTTGCACCGCAGATACTCTGTTAGGCATGGGAGTCAAAGCTTGACTACCTAAACGAGAAAATCATCACCAAGCATTTGATTTATCAGCAGTTTGAGATATCTGGTTATAACTTACGAATCATGATTACATTACAAACTTGAGTAGGGATTCAAATGAACAATCTCTATAACCCAAAAACTTACCAGGAAACTGGAGCATAAGCCGAGCAGTTTGGAGCCAACATCTGAACCCTGAATGAAACTATGAACAATGGGTTCTGGGCTATTCTCCTCAATGTTGGGTGATTTTCCTCCATCAATCTCCTCAACCGAACAGCATCTTATTTCCCTCTTACAATCTCCTCAACCGCCCAGCTGAGCATCACTCTCCTTCAAGATTTTGTCCATCTTTAGCTGCTGCAAACCTAGGATTCGAACATTGGAGGCTTATGGAAGTATGTGACAGTCTCGCAAAGTAGAATGACCACTGCACCAGTAATTTATGGCGATGTACGAAAGCCTATGGTGGAAATGTACCCGCTTAAACTAGGCTTAGGTTAGTTCTACATTTCCTGTTGTATTTTTTTCTCTTCTTTATGCTTCTTAATAATAAACGGATCAAAATATGAGGAAAACCGAAAATGCTTTCTAGATATGGAATTGGGTAAAGGAGAGATGGTAAAACGTTTTTACAGAAATGGTCATAAGAAGCGATCCATTCCTCAAGAAACGGTTTTGTGACTTTAGAAACAAAAACGACATTTTTTGTTCCATCCCATTTCTAAGTCATTTTTCTACAGAACATGAGCTCCGGTTCTGTTTCTGGTAACAGAGCTCTCAGGGTGTTGCACTTTATGTGGACTGATTATCTTGAACTCCATGCTCTGAATCTCTGATGTCAAATTAAAATATAAAAATAAGTCAACCGGGGTTTGGTTCACAGGTGAGGTTGATTGACTTTTAAACCATTTACCGGGGTTCCATTGTTGCTGTGGTCTGCCTCACTTGATTGGCATGTCAAAAAGGGCTGATGTCAGGTGCAAGTCTTTGTGAATTTGACAGAATAGGTACCTCTCAGACCTGGCATCTGCGCTAAAGGAAGTATGTGTTATGTAGTGCAGCACCCAACCCTCATGGCATGACCATCTGTTGTACTCAACAGGTAATTCTTTTCGAGAGAATTTTATGTCCAATGATGAGGCTCAAACCATGTGGGCTAATCAATAATCGAGGTTACCATTATAATTTTTTAATTCTTTTTCTGATAGCCTCAATAATCCACTACTCGTAGTGTATATCTGTCTGCTAACAAACAATGCAGCAGCAGTGAACTAGGAACATTCCTGAAATGCCATTGAATGTCTTCATTTAGTTACCCAGAAACAGAGAATGTGACTATTGTTTGGATTGCAACCTTATTTCCTTCTGTGTTTTAACTGTACTAATTCTTTTTGTAATAAAAAAGGCTATATCATATTCATAATGGTACAGATTTACAAATTGGGCTGTTCATGTCTAGCCCCTGAAAGAGTTTGGACCTGGCCATTAATATCAGCAGTAGATTTCGGGCCATTCCTAAAGGAAAAGGACAGAATGGTATCATAATCACTATATGCTCAGGCTTTGCATTTTTCCATTTACATTAAGAAAAGCCAAATGAACACTTTATAACGAGTCTTGAGAAGCATGTGAAGGATGAACAATCTTCAGTTGGAGAGAAATAATCACCAGACCCAAGCAATGTCATTCAGCTGTGGTGAACCAGTAACTGATGTAAGCAAACAATATGCAGAGTTGTAAGGGATTTCAAGGCTTACCTGAACTGCTGTGCGCTGATCTGCTGTCTGCTCCTGTTCCCCTGCTCTCCTCTCCTGTTGAAGCTGATTCGATTACCGGGAAAACAATTCCTCCCAGCCAATCCAGCAAGCTTCTCACCGAAGCTCACTGCCCCCGTGCCCAGAACCTCAGATCAATGCAAGCTCTTGGTTCCCTGGTTCTCTGTGCCCTCCGTTTTTCTTGTGATCGGCTCAGTCCAGTGGTTTTATACTAGTTGGCTTGGCGGTGGCCGCCCTCCCGCCTACGGCCATCGCTCTTTCTCCTCTTGACACGCCTCCGCATGCATTTCACTCTCAGATCTCTGTCCAACTGACCTATGTAATTTGTTTATATCCCCGGTTTGGTTGAGGCGTTACCGCTTATATAAGGTTTTAACTTTTATATATTTTATTTTATTATACTTTAATTTATGAATTTAAAATTTTATTTATTTTAAAGTTTTAAATTATATTTATTAAAAGTTTATTTCAATAATTTTTTAAACGTTCACTCATATTTTATTTTATTAATTTTATAAGTTTATCATATCAATTTTAATATAAAGTCTAAAATTTATATTAGTTAATTATTTTAAATGGGTCGTTACATCAGCCCATCGGTATTGATTTCCATGCTTGGAGCCTTTAGCCAGAAAACCCTTGTGGATGGTAGTTGGGACTTTTCATGCATATACTAACTGTATCACTAAAACTATTAACCACATGCAAGGCTTGCCTCAAACAGAAACTGTTGGAAATCTAGTTGAAACCTAGGTTGCACGAAACGGGGAAACGGGAAGCGATACGAAACGCGACCTCCCCAAATTTTGGAAACGGGGAAACGCGAATATATATTATATATATATATATATATATATATAATATATATATGGCGAATCAAGCATAAATGATACTTATAACTAAGTTACCCAGATCGGATCCCCATTTTGAAAAACTAGATCCGGAATGGCAAGTACAGGGATATATAAAAATATTAAAATAAAAATTTAATATAAATATAAAAATAAAAACTAAAATTCTAATAAAATAAAAAATAAAACATGGTGCTAATTTTTTTAATATAAATTTTACATCCAATAATAATTATTATATAATAATTTCAGACTTAAATATATCATTTAAATATTAATTAAATTTATATGAAAATGAAAACGATATGTGAATTTTTAAATATATAACTTCAATATAATACTTTAAAAATAATTATTAATTTAATTATCTTAGGATTAATATATCATTTATAAATATTTAAACATTAATTATTAGTTATAATATTTATATTAAACAAATTATTCCAGAAACTTATTTTTAAACTTGAAAAAAACCTTTAAAATTGATTAAAATAAAAAGTTACTTTTTAAACTTTAAAATATCAAAATAAAAAGTTACTTTTTAAACTTTAAAATATCCAAATAAAATGGGTAGATTATAATGTTCACGTCACTGCATTAAGCTTTATAATTTAAAGCTTATAATATGGTCGTAAAAATAATAAATTACGGCAGCCAACTCCCCAGATTAGTTACTTTTTAAACTTTAAAATATCCAAATAAAAATGGGTGGATTATAATGTTCACGCCACTGGATTAAAGTTTATAATTTAAAGCTTATAATATGGTCATAAAAATAATAAATTACGGCGGCCAACTCCCTAGATTATTTTGGTAGACGTTGATTCATTAGTTCATTGATGCAGATTCATTATATTCCCGGACGCTGGTTTATTATTTTATTGGACGCTGATTCATTATATTCCCGGACGCTGATTTATTATTTTAGCAGACGCTGATTCGTTCATTGACTAGCCAATGGATAGTTGGATTTCCGGTTTTGGAATTTTGCGCTGACATTTACCAAATATTTGTGCATTGATGTTCACTGTTTTTTACCCTCAGAAAGAAGTTGGACGGATCTCTGCGGATCCGGATCCGAATCCGTCTCCGATCCGGGGATCCGTGGATTCAGCCATTAGACCTGACGGATCCGGTAACATAGCATTATAATTTATTACATTTAAACATTAAGATTAAATTTGCATCACATTTACTCATGAATGATCACATAATGAAAATAAAAATATCGGAATATCCAAAAGCAACCTTTATTATATATCCAAATCTCAAAATCAACCTTTATTTGTATTAATATATGAGGCTGCAAGTACAATAAAGACTATAAGGCTGCAAGAGAGAGATCCAAATCAGGATTTTCTGCATCCACATCCATTCTTTAGAAGGACCACTGTTGTATTGGGAGTCTCCTCCTACATAGTCGAACGACCTTAGTGCTCTTGATTAAATACAAGTTTCATACCCTAGTACCATACATGCTCTTGATTATTGGGAGTTTCCTTTGTATAGAGGGCTTGGTTCTCTTGATTAAATACAAGTTCCATACCCTAGTACATGATAAAATCCAATGGAAACATTGCAATCCCCCCAATCCTGAAATCCTGAAAAACAGATAAGTCTGCTAGATTTTGAGTGAGATCTAAAATTCTACTTTCTCCATATGAAATCCAATGAGGCGAAACCACTCTCAAACATCCTGAGTCATTTCATGGTAATGTTAAAAATTTAAGTAAAAGGATGAAAATGAAAAATAAAGGAGAATATCACTTTTACTTTCTTAACATTACCATGAACTGCATATCTCAAACTTCCTGATGAACTGCATATAAACACTAAGGCAAAAATTCACTTTTATAACTTTAGACAGGCATCTAGAAGCAACTAGAAGTCACTAGGATAACCTAAAAATAAATTAGAAAACAAATTAAAAAAAAATAAAAAAAAAACACAAGTAAAACGCTGAAACGTGAGTCGTACGGTCAGTGTGGATGCCCCGTGATGTTGAAGCTACCTCTGCTGCTAATCTATGCTGACCCTCTGATGCTACTGCGCTGCTGTATATGCTTTGTGCCTTCCGCATTGTTGTAACACTCTATTGCGCTACTTCAGACTTTGGCACTCTAGCTCTGCCACTGTCGCAATCCTCATCATCGTCCTCTTTGTCAGTTTTCGCTGGATCAGCCTTTGACTCAAACTTCTCTTCCTTGCCCTTCTTCCGAGGGCACTGAGTGGTGAAATGACCCAGTTCTCCACATCTGAAGCATCTGACTTTGGATATATCTTTCTTTTTCCTCTTCTGCTGCCCTTGCTGTCCCGTTGATGCGAGGTGCTGCATCCTCCTCTTCTTCCTTCTTGGCTCCGATCCGTTTATTGCTACTTCCTGCCTTGGTCAATTATATGATCTCTTCCTGTTGAGAGCTGCCCACATCTCCTCCCAACTGGGGAGAGAAGCCCTGCCCAAGATACTCTGGACAAAGGTTTCCCAATCTTTAGTGACTGCAATCAAGGCAGTCCTGACCATGAATTCAGGATTTGGTGTAGACCCTACAGAAGTTAGCTGTCTCAGATCCCTTGCAACCTGAGAAGAAAGGGATCGATTTATTCTCCCTTCTGCATCTGATACTGTCTCAGTAGACTCTCAAGCAACATCTTCTGCTGAATGAAAGTTCCCTCGTACAAAGTGGTCAAGGTCTACCACATTTCCCTTGCTGTGCCCTTCTCAGCAATATGTGGGATCACATGATCCTTACCCTGTCCAAGATCATGCACTTCGCTTTTGCGTGAGCCTCCTCATACTTCTTAAGAGGATCAATATCAACCGGAACATCAACCGTCTTCAAGGCATAATCTTTGATGCAATTTTTGTCCAAAACTGCCAGGATCCTAGCCTTCCAGATGATAAAGTTGGATGCTCCATCCAACCTGTCCTGACCCCTCAGTCCATTAACTGCCATCTCTGCTCAAATGACTGTCGAACTGGTTCTCTTCACCCTCTTTCACTGCTGCCCCAACAAAATTCAGATCTGGATTTCTTTGGCGCTAGAAATCCTCTAAGGAACAAGCTCCCTCTGAAGTTTGATTTCCTTCACGGAAATCCTTTTGCCAACAACTGTCGAACCACCCCTCTCTGATCTCTCTTTGTTGCTGCTCAACACCCCACCAACAACTCCAGATGAAGTCTGCGCTGCACCTCTAGCTCCGCCAATCGGAAAACTGAGACTCAACAGTCTCTGCGCTGGCCCAACAACCACTGCGCTGCCCTCTGCAACTACAAGCCTCACACAAACAGGCTGATGCAGGCTTTGCATGAGCCTCCGTGACTGTGTCACCCCTCCTCTGCTCTCTCGGCTAAGCGTTGTCTCTCGGGACAACTGTCTTCATGCACAAATTTTCCTTTGTCCTTTCGCTAGTGGCTTCAGTTCTACTTGATCTGCAATTGCTCTGATACCATGTGAAAATTTCTGAATCTAATTAACCATAAATCCTACTGCAGTAAACTGATTTACATTACCTACTTGTATTTTTCACTTAACAAGTTATTTTCGGAAATATTCAGAAAAGAGAAATGTAAATAAACTGTAGCCTACACTTCTGTACAGATCAAGTACTGAAAAATAAACGAGACAATCATGCAAATGAAAAACTTATTTTTGGACTAAACGTCCTCGGAAAAACCCAGTGTAGGAAAACCGGTGCAACAAGTCTGAGGGTTTTCTATTATTAAGCAAAAGTTCTGAATACAAATGCTGGTTGCCCTCCCGACAAACCAATGACAGAGAAATACAATGGCGAAGAAGCTAAGTGAGTTTTACCTCACTTCACCTAACAAAATCTGGCTGATCTGGTAACGAATCTGGTTGGCCCCGACTACAACTTCGTTGCCCCTTCACAGTAACTGCGTGGTGCTGCGTGGAACTCTTTGAGGCTTTGCGTAAGCTCTGGGTTAGCACTACTGCCCACTGCGTCAGCTTTCCCCGCTGTTTCGGCAGTTCCTTGACATTCTGCATGGAAGGCAGTGCTTCCTCTGCGTTGGCCCTCTTGGCTCTGTGTCAAGGCTACGTGGGCCCAGACTAGCCCAGCGGCAGCTCTCCCGAATACTGCGTTGCCTCCACAAGTTTCTCGCTGCCTCTTTGTTTGTATTCCTGAACTATCACTGACCCTCAACTGCAAGATCTCCCCAATTGATTTCCCTCCCGAGAACTTCTCACCTCAGAAAATCGATTTCCTCAATCTCTCTGTGTATCTCCTCCAACTAACCCCAAGCCTCCATTTATACTTTTCCGGCTGAGATATCAACGACTAAGATTAAGTCTCTAATCAATGGCTAAGATTAAATTAGATTTGATCCTCATCTCTTAGAAGCTTCTCATCCATATTTTCATTAATACCATTAATATTTTAATTTTCCCAAGTTTAGACTTAGGAACCCCAATAAAAATATTAATTATTTTAATAAAATACAATCCAGGGGGAATTTCACCAAACGATTTCTGGGTCTTGGAGATCTCATGTGTTCTAGCCCCTCCACAAAATTTCAGAGCTAGAGCACATCCGATGCTGCCCAAAAATCAACACCAAGTACATTGGAGAAATTTTGGCAAATTTGGGCTCCCACTGCATTCTCCGCTCATGCCTAAAGGAGAAATAATGCAGGGTCTAAAGGTCATTTCCGTGGAAAACTTGGATCTAAGGGAGGAAGGAAGGGCAGGTGCTTTGTTTAGCCAGTATGCAAGGGAGTGTCCAAATAGAAAGGACACATCGCATGATGATGATCACAATCATTCCAGGGGCAACTTCAACAACAACGATCAAAGGAATGGAAGGTCCAATGGCAAAGGAAAAAGGAATGCGGGACATCAAGGAAATGGTCGACCCTCCAAGAAATCAAGGAACTCCAGGGATGAAGAATCAAATGTTGTTAACAATAAGAAAAAGGAGTACTATCTTATATCGGCCCTCTCCACTGCCTCTCCTCCTGACACTTTGGGAAATTGGCTGATTGATAGTGGTGCCTCAAAGCACTTCACCGAATACAAGGAAGCCCTCTCTAGTTTGATAGAAAATGAGAAAATCTTGGAGATCATCCTTGGAGATGATGCCACCTATCCCGTGAAGGGAGTAGGGAATGTTAACCCTCAATTGAATCAAGGTAACACTATTCATTTGCAAGAAGTATTATATGTACCTGATCTCAAGAAGAACCTGGTGTCCATTTCAGCGATGGAGGAAAAAGGGTTCAAGGCGGCATTCATCGATGGAAAGGTACGTGTTTGGAAAAGAAATTTTAAAGATGCTTTTACTCTTGGGTTCAGGGTTGACACATTGTATCAAGTTGGAGGAAGTCCATTGGGAGCCATGTGTTGTGACACATCTCTACAATCTGAACTATGGCACTAGAGGTTTGCCTATCTTCATTATAAGGCCCTACTTGATGTGGGACAAATGGTGACAGGTATGCCCGAGTTCAAAGTAGGGCATAACGGTGTATGTCAGGAATATGCCGAAGGAAAATTTACAAGGGGACCATTCCCCTCAAGTAATAGCCATACCACAGATATATTGCAATTGATCCACTCTGACATATTTGGT
This sequence comes from Pinus taeda, assembly GCA_000404065.3. Classification (NCBI taxonomy): domain Eukaryota; kingdom Viridiplantae; phylum Streptophyta; class Pinopsida; order Pinales; family Pinaceae; genus Pinus; species Pinus taeda. The sequence goes on from APFE030428268.1 coordinate 51,305, forward strand.
ATAATGCCCGTAAACTCTTTGGGAGGATACTTATATTATCTCACCTTTACGGATGATTATTCTCGCAAGACCTGGATCTACTTTTTGAAGAAGAAGGATGAAGTGTTCACCTGGTTTTGACACTTCAAATCTTTGATCGAAAACCAATCCGAGAAGAAAATCAAGATATTGAGGACTGATAATGGGACCGAGTACGAATCCAATGAATACCAAGATTATTGCAAAGAAGCTGGCATTAAGAGGGAGACTACAATGCCATACACTCCTGAGCAGAATGGTGTGGTTGAAAAGAAGAATCACTCTATTGTAGAAGCAGTTCATGCCATGCTTCATGATCAAGGCCTTTCGAAGTTCCTATGGGCTGAAGTTGCAAATATCGCCGGAGACTCCCAAAGAAATGTTCACTGGTAAGAAACCTGACGTCTCTCATTTTATAATTTTTGGAAGTCCCATATATTTTCATGTGCCGAAAGAAAAAAGAAGCAAATTGGGTGCATCTAGGAAGAAAGGAATCTTTGTGGGCTATAGTGAAAATCCTAAGGGATATAGAATTTATGTAGCTGATCAAAAGGAAGTTGAGATAAGTCATGATGTCACCTTCGACGAAGATATGGCCCTCAGTAAGATCAACAACCTTCCTATCCTAAGGAAGGACAAAGAGGTTGACACCGAAAATTAGGGTGCAAAAGAAGACGAAACGATGCTTGATGTTGATGAACCTATGGATCCTATTGATCCTCCTCCTCATGAGCCCTCCTTCGAAAGGAGACTCTCATGGCTTAGGGAGACTCTTGAAGATGCCGAGAGACACATTGCACCAAGTGGGACTTTCCGTGAAAGCAAGAAGCCGAACAAGTATCAAGGATATTTGACCGCCATGAGCACTATCATTCAAATTGAGCCTTCATCATTCGAAGAAGTTGTGAAGCATCAAGTATGGAAGGATGCTATGAATGAAGAATACGAGTGAATTACGAAGAATGATGTCTGGGATGTGGTCCCTAGACCCTAGGACAAATCGGTTTTCACCTCTAAGTGGCTCTACAAAATCAAGCATGGAGTTGATGGAAGTGCAAACCATCTCATTCACAAATGTAAGAGGGAGTTGGCTTCTGAATTTGAGATGAAGGACCTAGGACCGATGCACTATTTCCTAGGGTTGGAGCTCTGGCTAAAGCTAGGTGAAATTTTCCTCTCTCAAGAAAAATATGTTGTGAAGATATTGGAAAGATTTGGGATGGTGGACTGCAAGTCTGTGACTACTCCGATGGAACTTAATTTAAGAAGTTATGTGGTAGTGCTACTGGACCTGAATTAGAAAATGCTTCTGAGTATCATCAACTCATAGGAGCACTAATGTTCTTGGTGAACTCCCGTCCGGACATATGTTTTGCAGTTAACACATTGAGCCAATATATGGTTGAGCCTCATCATATACATTGGATTGGTGCCAAGAATCTTCTGAGATATCTTCGAGGCACAATAACTCATGGACTGAGATACACTGCTGGAGATGTGAGGCTGCATGGTTTGGCAGTGTGGTGAATCGCAAGAGCACTTCTTGATGCTATTTTTCTTTGGGTTCTGCTTCGATATCCTTGATGAGCAGGAAGCGGAAATCGGTTGCCTTGAGCACTGCCTAGGCCGAATACATAGCTGCTATTATGGCCTCCTGTGAAGTTGTCTGGTTGAGGAATCTCTTCAGTGAGCTGTTTGGACATGTGCTGGATCCCACTGTGATCCTCTGGGAAAACCAGAGTGGGATCTGATTATCTGAGAATCCCATGTTTCATGATCGCTCTAAGCATACAGAAATCAGGTACCACTTTAACAGGGATATGGGACAACGAGGAGCAATAAGGATCCATGATATTGGGATTGATGAGCAGGTCGCCGATATTTTGATAAAGCCCCTGGGGAAGGTCAAGTTCTTGGCCTTCTGAGAACGACTTGGAGTCGTGGATAGACCCTCTTATGAGGGTTCTGTATGAGATGGACATTGAGCTCTGGGAGCTCCGGGGGGCTTGGGGTACTTCTTGGAGTGATGAGCAACCATAGGGTGAGTGGTTCAGCCTTCCCCTAGTGGTTTGCTGTATACAGGGTGAGTGGTTTAGCCTTCCCCTACGATGCCCCTTGGCGACATGTAGGCGAGATGAATGGCTCATCCTTCTCCTGCTGAGATATCCTACCCATGCAGTCTGGGATTAATGGAAATACCTCTCATCTGGCCAATGAGTAGGGAAATAAGGATAGGGACCATAATACTACTGATGGACGCATTGTGTACTACTGTAACTCCCTATGCTAGGATGACCGATATTGATTTGGGATCAATTGGAACTGTCTTTGGGTTAGTAAGAGTGGTATGAGACACTCTCTTTTGATTGGAACTAACTTCGGGTCAGTAAGAGTGGTATGACACTCTCTCCTTTGATTGGGACTGACTTCGGGTCAGTAGAGAATGGTATGATACATTCTTGATCACTTTTCTTCTTCATAGTTCAACAGAGCAGAGTAGTGCATTAATGGCAGAGATTGTACAGATTGGTAGATGGATTAGCAGATGGAGTTCTCCCTAGTTGAGAGGGAGTGTTAAAATTGGCAACTAGGGCCAAACTCCACATGGGTCATCTTATTTATCACAACTGATATTTTTCTTGGATTCCTCTCTCCGAGAGGTGTAGGATTGATCTAAAGATCATCCGGTTCTGACATGTACAAATGAAGTTATGAATTTATTTTGATTATGGTCAAATTGTCAAGGTTGGCCAACAAACTTATGTAGGCTCAGAAGCCCAACAATCACGTCTATTCATCCTCAACATTGCATATAAATAGAAGGTGACTTAGCTTCATTTGGACACACTCATCTTCACACTTCTCTCTCTCTCTCCTTTTTGATTGGGTACAGATTTCTGGGCCTTTCTCTCTCCACACGTTTGAAATTCTAGGAGAGCGAAATTTCAGGAGGCCGAAATTTCAGGAGACCGAAATTTCAGGAGACCGAATTTTTGGACAGTTTGACCAAGTGTTAACTAACATGCGCTGACCTCCTTTGATTGTGTTTTTGTGAGGGCTATCTCTATTTGGGCAAACCACATTTATGTGCACAAAAATCGAGGCTAAATGTTGACTGTTGACCAACATTGACTGATTGTAGGTGGGCTGTTTGACCAAACTTTGACTGGGCTGAACTTGATTGTTTTGAGGGTTGTTTTATCTTTCTATTTGCAGGCTGAAGTTGACTGATTTGCTGAGGGTCAAATCTGCCCTATTGACCAGCATTGACTTTTCTGGTTAGCGCTGTTTTGCTGCTATTATAAATTATCAGATATGTAAATTGTACTATCTCTCTCTGCTGAACTGTTGAAGACTAAAAGAAGATTTGATCAAGGGTTTCCCCACATTGGGGTTTGTCCTTCGCTGGTGCCACATCTTGTGTCCTCTTGTCTTGGCTTGTCTCCTAATGTTTATGTTTATGTTCTATCTGCATTTTACTATTATGTTGATGTGATTGCTAATCTTAATATTGATACTGGGCTAATAAATAAATTGAAGTAAAATTGCTCTAAAGCATAGAACATACCATTGTTGCGTAAAATTAACACTACAATCGGATCCTGCTTTCCTTCTTTCAGTGGCACCTCAATATACATTCTCCAATTTCTTCTTTAAGTTATCCATCATGACTATAATATGCCATCCCTCTCAACTTGGGAGTTATACCTTTTCTTTTATCTAGGCTCCCTCTTAATTTAGGGAGTTAAACTACTTTCTATGACATCGAAGAATCTTTCATGGCTTCAATCCTTCTTATAACTTCCTTCATCATGCTTATCAATCAAATCAAGTTTACTTACGAATATCTTCAACATCTTGAAGATTATGTACCTGCACAACTTAAAGAACAAGTACAACCAAATACATATGTAGAAGCATGAAGTTAACTATATCAGAATCATACAATAATGGAAGCATTAGACATCAAATACCTAAACTTACTTAGGTTCATAATCGACAAGAGACACGTACTTTTAAACTTCAACTTCTTGCTTGGGTTTTGTTATAAACCCTAGATCACATCAGTAACTCAATCAAGATATCAGTGTCATTATATCTGGGGCCTCAATATTACTTTTAGAGACATGACAGACTCTACTATGATATATTGCAAACCCTAGAAGCAATTCAAACAAATACAATGCATCTAAATTTTTTTAGAATTTATATGTCTAGGATTTAATGCAAACCATAGATTCCATACAAAGCCTTAGATAACACAATCTAATGTTTCAACAATATGACCAACCTTTTTGTAAACCCTAGATTTTATCATCACATCATATCCTAGAATGTCAAACTTCAACTAGGGCTCAGTTACAAACCCTAGAACATCAACAATTAGGTTAGCACATATACATATCTAGGATTTCATAATCATGCACAAGCATATCATAACAACATATATTAGATAAACCCAAGACACAAATGTCAACACATTTAAAGTCAAACATATAACAATCTTGATTAGGCTAGGGTTTTGATAAGATGTACAAGCATACACTTAGGGTTTCATTCCTAGGAGCTTACTTTAGATATTATAAGGGTTTTTTTCATAAACCCTAATTTACCAAAACTTGTAGGAATACATTACCATCCAACCCCAAAAGACTAGAGTTTCCATAACAATACTAAAACTCAAAACATGACATTACCATCAAAACCCCAAACATTAAAAGAATAATATCTTTCTAGATTTCATCAGTAACCCTAAGTATACTAGGGTTTTCACATTAGCATTGACACGCCCTTAGGTTAGGGTTTTATAGAGAACCTTTTAGGGTTCCGTAAACATGATGATTTTAATGAGGGTAGATTTAATCTAATGATTAATCACCCAAACAAGAATCTTTAAGATTCAAAGGTCCTAGACTTAACACTTGTTAGTAATGTAAAACAAATATTTTAGAATCAATGAATATACCTTTATCATGAAGAGAACAAAGCTTATAGTCTAAGACATACCTTTGAGTTAGAAAAACCTTGTAGGACACCAATTCCAATAGAACTTCTATCATGCTTTGTCTTGTGAGATCTTCTCCATAGCCCTTGAGCATTTAACAAGCCTTTCCTAAACAAGGAAAATATGAAAAGAGATGTTATTAACATCTAATACAAACTCATCTAGATAAGAGAAGGAAACCAAATATAAAAAGGATAATACAAGGAATAAAATAATTATCTTTGAAAAATGGTGAGGGCTCTCTCAATCCAAGCTCTCTCAAGGGATACCTATAACTTTATCAAAACAATTCAAAAATAATTTCCCAAAGCATGTTAAACCTACAAGTACTAGAAATCAAAGCATACAGGAAATGATTCAAAACTTTAAAGTAGAGGACTTAGTAGTGTAAGTCCCTTATTTCTGATTCTTCGGACTTGTTATTCTTTGGAGATCCTTCTTCGGCAACATTTGCTTGATCCTTGTTTCTCTTTTTATTCCTTGGATTGTCAGGACAATCATTTCCATAGCAACCCATCTTGTGACAATTGTAGCATTCTATCTTGGATAGGTCTACCTTCCTTCTTGGTCCTTTAGACTTCGTAAGGTTCCTTTATTCTTGTGATGTGCGGAATAGGCATTTGACATTTTATCTTCTTCATTCTCTTTGTTGCTTACTAATGAAATTTTGACTTCTTCTTAACTACATGCAGTGTCCTTCCAACTGTTGATACCTGATGAAAAATCACTCCAAGATGTTGGTAATCCTAGAAGTGCAGTGATTACAAGCTCCTTTTCAGGTACTATCTCATCTATTGCCTGGAGTTCATCTTTGATTTTAGCTATTCTTACAAAGAAGGATGCCACAGTGTCATCTTTTGTCATCTTCATTGTCCTTAGTTCATTCTTAAGACTTGCAATTTGGCCAAGATTTTTGGTTGTGAACAATTTAGATAAGGCCTCATACATCTCTTGAGCGGAATCTATGTTGGATATATATGGGATGAGGTTATCCTTTATTCCATCCACCATTAGGGTCATGGTCAATATCTCTGTTTCTTTGTACTTTTCCTTTTCTGCATCACTTGATTAATTTGTGGGTTTCTTTACTTTTCCTTTGACTAGAGCCAAGACTTTATTCTTCTCGAGGATGAAACCTATCCTCTTTTTCCATGCCCTGTGATTGGACGCTCCTTCTAAGTTGTTTTCTTCCTTCAATGAGTTAGACATTGTTCTTGAAGATAGTAGGCTTAACTCCTTATATGATCCTTTTCCTTGATGATCCTTATTCAAACTTCTTAAAACTCCTTATTCTCCTTTCAATAGATCTTCAGGCTGCGTTTTTTCTTCTTCTTCACCTTAGCTCTAATACTATGTTGGAAATTCAGAAAGGCAAAAATATTTTCTATATGTTAATAATTACTTGTGATACTCTTATGTTCTTATTAACTTTCTTGTGTTTTTTTGTTTTGTTTAAATCTTAGCTCATCAAGTAATTACCAATATCATAACACGAAGATCAAAGACACCAGTTGTAGGCGGACAACCAAGGAAAAACCCCTATTTAAGGGAAAACCGAGTCAACAACTCTTCCTTCAATAGTTTCACGAGATGATCCAAGACTCCTTGACCTAGACACAAACTTCCTCCAACCACCACGTCAACCCTTCCCTTCTTCTATAGATGATAACCTTCTAGCAACAACTTCGATCTAGATGCAACAACAGATCTTTGACCCAATAGTAGCAGCAGAAACTTCAACCCAGTAACAGTAGTAGAAACTTTGACCTAGTAGCAACTTCAACCAAGTATCAAATTCGACCTAGTAGCAACTTCAACCAAGTATCAAATTCGACCCAGTAGCAACTTCAACCAAGTATCAAATTCGACCTAGTAGCAACAACACTTCGATCTAGAAGCAACAACAATTTTTCGACCTAGATGCAACAACAAAAACTCGACCTTGATGCAACACTTCGACCTTCTAGCAAATAGCCCAGTAAATTCATACGTGTGAGAGAGAAACAACCCAAAAACTTCGATTTCCTTCTCCAACAAATCTCCTTCTATTTCTTTTGCAATGTCGTATTCTTCTGCTTCCTTCTCTTGGATATCAAACTTGTGTGAGTGATGGTCCAAATGAATTGAACTGCACCTCTATATATACTCTTTTTGTGGGTCGAATTGCCCTAATGTAGGCCAACTTCATTAGGTAAGGGCCGACTTGATGTGGAGGTGACAAATGACTTATTTGACTCGATAAAAATTCTTTTTACATGATTCAAAAGCCCAAGAAGGGTCTCATAAAATGGGCAATGACTCTAATGACTTAAGACAAAACCTAGAAGTCCTCAATGGGGACTTTGACCATATGATGACCTAAGCATGAAACCCATGCTTTAATAAGTCATAATAATAATAAAAAAAAATCTTTTCTTTCTTTTGATAAATACATTTTATTATGACTCAAATACAATTTATGAAGAGCAAACCTAGTTGCATTCTTCAACACATTTGTCAATCTAAAAGACATTCTAATATATTCAAATGTTCCCCATGATGTGGTGAAAGTTGTCTTGTGTCTATCCTCTTTCTTCACCCAGACTTGATTGTAACCAGAGAAACCATCTAACAATGACATCGTACTTGAACCCGTTATTCTTTGCAACATAGTTTCCATGTTAGGCAAAGGATAATTGTCCTTCTTACATGTTAAATTAGGATTTTTGAAATCAACACAAAGTCTGATAGATCCATTTTTCTTCCTAATAATCACCAAATTTGAACACCTTGATGAATGCCGAGTTTGCACAATTATTCCGGCTGAGAGCATCTTCTAGAGCTCCTTTTGAACCAAGCGGGCTAACATAGGAATAATTTGCCTAACTTTTTGACAAAATGGCTTAGAATTTTCATCTTGTAATGGGATAGTATGTTGCATAACATCTTCCCTATAACCTTTAAGCTCATTATAAGAAAATGCCAAAACAACTCTATATTCATGAAGTAAATCAATTAAATTTTTCCTTTCTTCCTCACTAGTACCTTTACAAATTTTTACAATCTTGGGATCCTTAGAGATACCAATATTTACTTCAATGAATTCCCCTAGATAATTTTCTTTTTTTCTCTTTGCTTTGTGGCATCATGCCTACCAAAAAGTTGCTCCAAAGCTACTTGACTCTTAGCAATAGGATTTGCGAATCGTCACCTTTATTATAACCACATTCCTCCTCCAAAAAGTTAAAGGTAAAATCCTTGAATTCTTCCATTTTATTTTAAATTTGGGCCACTTGACTATCATCATTAAATACCTACCAATGCTAAACATTATTAGGAATTGAAGGCCTAAAGATAACTTCTATCTTGACTTTATCCTTTATGAACTCATCCGATAGTTGCAAAGTGGAACCTGCCACTGCAAGCTCATAAACATGGCTATTCCTTTCTCTAGGGATAGTCTCAAGATCCAGAGCATCAAAAAGTTCCGTAGTGTCATAGACAACATTTCAATATTTTTAATTCTGTCATTTTTACATGTGAATTTATTCTTGACTTGCATAATGACCAAATCAAAATCCCCCTTAATACTAAGTAGTTTAATCTTCAAATCTTTTGCCAACTCAAAACCCAACAAAAGGGCTTCATACTTAGCCACATTGTTGGTTGTTGCGAACTCCAATCTATAGGAAAATTTGAAAATATGACCAAGGGAGATTTAAGGACAATCCTAACACCTTTACTATGCATGGAAGATGCACCATCGAAATATATATACCGTACTTTACTCTTTAAATCATCAATCTCTGCGTCAACCTTTACATCCAAGGGAACTATGAAGTTAGATAAAATAACATAATTCCCAGGGTTAGGCTATTCCATTATAATCTCATTATGGGGCTCTTGGGGTCCTCAACATGGAATCTTCTTTCAGGCTTTCTATTAAGTCTAACAAATCCACTACCTCTAGGAGAAGGAATCATAGCCATAGTATTCAAAACCGATCGGTTCAAAGCGGAAATCGGTCAAATTGGCTGGTTCATTAGCAAACTCCACCGGACCAGTAGAAAAAGCTGGTTAGATTGCCTTCCTCGCCAGTTTTTTTGGTCAAAACAGGCATAAACTGGCCAGTTTATGACGGAACTGGCCAATTTTCCCATAAACTGGCTGATTCACTACCAGGCCATCCGCGAACTTGTCAGAAAGTGGTTTTGTGGGTTTGGAAGTGGTTTTGAGGGAAACTTGGGCCTGTGATGCCCAAGTGCTGGAATGACTCCACCAAAAACCTCTACGCTGACGAAGAAAATTACTGTCACTGTTGTTGTAGGTGCACTGAGATTTCGGCCCTCAAATCTACTCCAAAAATTCTGCAAAATTTAATGTAGGCTCTCCACACCAACTCCAACAAAACCCAAAAATATCTCATGGACATGTGGTGGAAATGGTCCCAGATTGAGTTGTGCCCAGGCTCTAGTATTTTTTGCTACTGATTGTTGACTGGAACACTAATTTCTGTCAAAAATATTGCCCAGGAAATTCTGCAAAATTAATCTCAGACTCCTTTCACCAAACCCACAAAAACCTACAAAGGGTTTGGGCAAATTTTACCGACCACCTGGGACCCAGTTTTAAGCTTACTTGTCTCAACTTGTTGCAAAATAACTACATAAATTTTTTGTTTTAATAGAGTTGAAATCCACCTCCAAATTTCTCCCAATTCCCAAGGGAAATTTCCCTGCATTAACCCATTGAATTTTCAGCTCCCAAACTCCCAGTAGAAGCAACTCCAATTTGGTGCAGAAATGCCCAAATTGCCCCTGTGCAGGCCCTCAATTTAGTTGCTTGTCTCTCCCAAAATGTGGCTGAACTGGCCCTGGAATTTCTCCTAAAATTTCTGCTTTGTCTGATGATGGATTGGCTGCAAATTTCCTCCCTTCGACTCCCTAATTCACTGCTCCAATTCATCCCCACAAGTTGCCTCTGCACCCTTGGAGAAAGCACGCCTTGGCTGAAGAAAACTCTGCGGATATGCTCCTCCAAATGCCTGAAACCAATCACCAATTTCTCTCTTAAGGTGACACTCAAGGTTCACTGAAGGAAGACTTGGAATCTCTGCAGAAACTTCTTGTGCTAAGTGACACTGGTATTCTTGGCTAAGCAACTCAAGAATACTCTAATTCAGAAATTCAATTTGTCAAAAGCCCCGAAAATGTGTTCCTCTCCTTTTATTTATGCTGTTGGTCCCTTTTCCTTGTGGTCCCCAATAAATTCGAATCCCTCCTTCTCCACAAGTGCGAATTTCCCTTTTGGGTGCCCCCCACCATCCACCAACACTAATTTTTCCTTTTTCCTTATGTTTGAGGTCTCCTCTTTGCCAAAAATCAGGTGGTGTCTCCTCAACCCACTTTTCCTAAGTTTTAATGCCAAAATATCTACCAATTGCCAAAATTGCAGAAATAGAAATTCTTTTTAACAAAATTAATTAACTAGGGGAAATTGGTAAAAGTTGACTTGTGAAATCAGGCTAGGAGCTAGATTCTACTAGCGTTGGATCTCCTTGCAATGGGCTGACTTGTGAAATCAGAGGAGTCACTGAAGCTAGCTTCCTCCTGTTGGATCTCCTTGCAACTTTCCTTAACCCAACGAGGATAAAGCTAGAAGAGGAAACACACCTTAGTAAGATTTATTTCATTGCAATCACATATCTCACATTGCGCACTCATACAGATCACCACATATCTGTTAATCTAATTAATCTAAATCCAAGAGAAATCTAACTTAACGAAAATGTACCAAGAACATTCCACAACATTTTATTGTGAATTTCTGGAATACCGTGTGGTATCGTTAAGGTGTCCAACGTTTCGGGTGAACACTTCACCCATCTTCAAAGAAAGAAATAAACCTCAAAATATGATAAGAAGAGTGCCAAACTAGGAACAATTATAATTAGATAAAATAAATGACCGTTAAAAAAATGAACGTTGGAGATTGATAAATAATAATATTTAATACTAATAATATTAAGTAATTAGAAATAATATTAATAATAATAATAAATTAATAATAATATTTAATAATTAGTATAGAATCGTATTTTTTGAAAGGAAATGGTTACAAATTAACATAATTAATAAGGAAAAGAAAATGAAATAGACAGATAATATTAATTAATAGAGGGGATAGTATAATTAGATATTTTGTTGTTTGCAGATTAGAGGAGCGAATAGCTAGGGTAATAGGAATAATATTAAAGAGAAAAAGGGGAAATTATATATTTTATTTATTTTAAATAATTAAAATTGAAATAAAGAGAGGAACTTAAGGGGATTAAGAAATGTAATAAACAAGTAGATTGAACGATGCTATTTTTGTTTGTTGTTGGGTTAGAATTATTATTATTATTAAATTAAAAGGGATATATTAATTAATTAAATTAATTAACTATCTAATGGAGAAAGAAGGGTCTAGGGACCAAATAAATCAGACAAGATTGAATGTGAAATTTATTAAACATTAGAATAAAATATTATAATAGAGTAAGAAATTATTAGAATAGAATAATAAAGAATTAGAAGAAAAGGTAAGGAAAGAACAAAGAGATAGAAAGATATAATATGAAGGGGGAAAGGGGATAATTTTAGAATAACATCATAAATAATATTAATAATTAGGATATCTTAGAGCAGACTAAGATAAGGATTTGATTAGGATAAACTAACTTAATTTAAAAAGATTAGAGCCAAGTAAGATTAGGATAAAATTTTTAATTTAAAGAAATTAGAATTAAAAAGGGATAAAAAGAATTTTATTAAAGGTGATAAAGAGGAGCGAAGAGGATCATGAATGGAGGAAAAGGGGACCTAAGATTGGTTAGGTCCGACATTAGAGGAAGGGTGATTAGGATTAGATGACAAAAAATGAATGGTGGGTTTCCAAGAATGACTCAATTGATATCCATCTTCCCGATTAAAATTGTTAGGGTGCTTTTTGATTTCTAAAGCTTCCCTAATGATATAGGTAGAGTGGAAGGGGGCAGGGGCCAGGAAAAATTTTAAATATTACCATGCCAATGCCACATATGATTATTAAATATTATTATTTATCAATCTCCAACGTTCGTTTTTCTGACGGTCATTTCTTTTATCTAATTATTTAATTAGATACTTATCATCTTTTGAGCTTTCTTTCTGTCCTGAACATGGGTGAAGTGTTCACATGAAACATTGGACACCTTAATGGTACCACACAGTATGCCAGAAATTCACAATATCATGTTACTTATTGTGTAAATCTTCATACCAAAATTCCACAACATTTTTTACAGCATTTAGTACTTGGTTATTTTCATTGCCACATTTACTTTCAAGCAATAATTTCTTTTGGCACTTTCATTTCCCAGTATAAGCATTTCACTTTCAAGCATAATCTTTCACTTTGAACATTTACTTTCCGCAAGTACTCTCTATTTGGCACTGGTCTCCATTTGCTATATCATTTGCTTAAGAGTATTTCATTCATTTGGTTATTATTGTTACATCTCTTGCTTATGGATTGTTATATGTGCTTATGATTATTTCATTTACTTGTGAAGTTTCCTACATGCTTTAAAGTGATATGTTGTAGTTTATCTTGTTGATGTGTTCTTGTGTAATTCATTAACTCCTAGATATTTCTTGTTTAACTTATCTTAATCAAGCCTTAGTTTTCTTTTCTCACAAGGATTACCCCCCTTGGCTTCACTTGAGTTACCCTAGACGGGGGAGTTGAGAATTGAGTGACAATTGCCCAACTTGAGACTTGCCCCCAAGGCCAAACCAAGTGTATTAAAGATTTTTTCCACGTTAGCCCAGGTGTGGATTAGGCGGCAACAACTAGCGTTCTATTATAGGATATCATTTGTCTTGTATTGAGGAACTCTTACATCTCCACACTCTTCCACCATTGATCTGTGCCCATTGTGGGTTAGTGAGCATATTAGATGATGTTATTCCTTTGTTTGTAAAGTATACATTAGTTCTCTAAACTTTTTCAAGTGTGTGTATCCTCCCCTAGATGGATGGTATGAGATTTCCACTTTAATTCCCTACCCAGCACACAATGTTACATCACAATTTCTAAACTGTTGGAAGAATGTTGTTGAGAGTTAACATGCAAGCTTTGTATTTTTTGAGTTGCAATAAAGTTAGGTTTTCAAAGTTGGGCAATTTATACACCATTCTTATAATGGAAATGACATTCACTCTAATAAAAAGTCTAATCATCACTTATGAAATCCATACAAATGATTATAAACCCCAAATCTATTGGTTGTTTGGCATACTTATGCTTTTGTTTTTCACATATTTGCCTTAGGTTTCCACTATATTTGTGCCTGCACTTCCTTTTCCATTTGTTTAATATTTAACTTTCCTACTCAGTTTTGTTCAATGTATAAATTTTATAGAAAATGTGCATGAATGGGGCCAAGAGGTACAAATTTGAAATTGTTTGTCTAGTTAACACATGATTTTTTTCTCATTTGATTCGATATTCCATTATTGCATATGGCATTTCCTACATAAAATTTAAAGTTAGTGAAGGGAGTGCTTAACGGTACCTTTTTTCTGCAAGTAGAATACCTTTGCTTTAGAGTTTTGTAGAAGAATCAAGAAGCTAAACTTTGGGAGTTTTACTTGTAACTTAAGGAAACGTGTGGAGTAAAGTCATCTTATACCTGATTTGAGTGATTCAGGATTGCATATCAAGAACAAAGGATCCAAATGATTTTTTGTCATGGTTACGAAAGAAAGCTGGAGTCGAAGTTTGTTCATCGCTCACTGTAGGCATGTCTTCTCATGGCAGGTTTGTATGAGATCTCTCTCTCATGTAATGAAAAATATTTCAAAGCATAAATCAATCATTTATGCAAAGCTCCTTTTGCTTGTAAATCCTCAAGTGAAGGTAAAATTCTACAGGACAATGTCTCAATATGGGCAATCTAGTTTTGTGACCTTTCAATCACATCTTCATATTGTGTGACTTATTTATCTTGTGATTTTTTTAGAATCCTTATGGTTGGTAGATATTCATTTCCACCCCAAAAAGCTTTATACAGCTGATATAGCTTAGGATGTTTTACAGATTATGTCTTTGATGATAGAAACATTATATATCTTTTGGCTAACAAACTAATGTTAATCACGTTGCTAAGCACATTAATCTAGAACTAGAGAGCTTTATGCTTATCATTTATTAAAATTACTAAATGATTGCATAGCTGTAGTAAACTTTGTTTCTAGTGTGCGTCTTTAGTTAACAATTATATGATAAAAAGGAAATGTAATTGCTGAAATATTCTTGTTCTTCTAAGGGTTAGTTACAAATCAATTGTTAATCCCATGTGGTCTTGGCCTAGTAATTTTATTGGTTTCCATGTTGAATGCATTCTTTCTTTCTCTTCAATAAGTTCTTCGTCATTGATGGCAACTTGTTTTCTCATATTGCAGCTCTACACATCTCATTTTTTGATGCAATGCTTGGTTGGCTACTTAATAGCCTTATGTACTTGAACTTGGGTTAAGAATTTTGGGTTCTCTTGCGGGTTTCCTATTTACCATATTGTAGTGAATTTGTAATTAGAACTTTACCTCTTGCGTATAGCTATTGTGAAATTTCCTTAATTGCAGTTACCATAATGTATTCTTCTATCTTACGCAGATAATTTGTCTTCAGAAATTAATCACGACAAATAACGGGTAAATCACCATTGCAATTTTCACAAATAATAACAAGAATTGAGAAATATTGCACACACACAAAATAATGAGCGCCAATATTTTTGGACAAATTGTCCTTGGAAAAACCCCAGTGTGGGGAAAACTAGTTATGCAAATGAGGGTGTTATTATTAATCTTCAGCAAAAATTGAGAATTACAATCTGTTTGCCTCTCACTCAATGTTGCATGAAGTGGGGATGAAGCAAGGACATTTTTTGGAAGGGAAGTGTCAGAGGCGTCATTTACCAAAAATCTAGCAAGTGAAGCGTCTACTATATATATATTTTGTATTTTTTTGCATTTATATTAAAAAAACATCCAAAATACCCAATTAGTTGTAGAAGATATGAAAACATGCATATTTGTACATAATCCAAGATAGATATGGCGTCCATTGTACATCAATGATTAATTATTCGAGCATCAACCGTCTATAATCTAGATTCTTCTTCTCTTGTCTAGCCTTTGTCTCTACCTCGATTGTCTAGGGATATTAGTCAACATTGCCCAATTTTGATCAAACTACTTAATCCAAGCCTTAAAATATGGTAGAAAAAGCTTAACATGCTTGATTAATGATTTTGACTTGATTGAAAGGTAATTTTTTGTTAAGGCCATGACAAAGGAGTTCAACAATTAACACCACCAAAACTAGGGGACATATAGGGCTTGGTGCTCTTGATTAAATGCCAATCAAATAACCTCATACATGATATAATCTAATGAAATGCCACAATCCCATTGATCTTGAATTCCTGAAAATTGTTAAGTTTGCTAAATTTTGAATAGGATATGAAATTCTATTTTATCCATATGAAGTCGGATGAGGCTAGAACCACTTTCTAACATCCCGAGTCATTTCATGGTAATGTTAAAAATTTAAGTAAAATGATGAAAATGAAAGATAAAGGAGAATGTCACTTTTACTTTAAGAATTTAACATTACCATGAGGGAGCATTTAGGAAGCATCAAGGGAGCACCTTGGGAGTGTTCGGGAAGCCCCAAACCAACTTAAGTCAAAGAAAAAACTATTTTTTTTAGAAATTGGGCCCTTGTGTAACCGTCCGCCTCCCATTAGATCCACTTGCGATCCGATCGGATCCATGCTCAAACCTCCACGAATTTGTGGATTGGGTCCACGCGGTTCAAGATTTCCAGGAATCGCTTCAAAACTACGGAACTGCGGATTTGATCTGATTTTTGGATCTGGGTTCCGCTGTAGGATCGACTGCTGATCCATACATGACGCGGTTCTGGCCTTAGATCCTTGGGGGGGGGGGAAGCAATGTTGCATGAAGCGGGGACATTTTTTGGAAGTGAAGCGTCTATTATATATAATTTTTTTTTTGCATATATATTAAAAAAATCCAAAATTCCAAATTTGTTGTAGAAGATATGAAAACATGCATATTTGTACATAAATAAAGATAGATATGGCATTCATTGTACATCAATGATTAATTATTTGAGCATCAACCATCTAGATGCATTAACCATCTAGAATCTAGATTTCTCTCCTCTTGTCTAGCCTTTGCTATTAGTTTTTGATGGTTGGGCAATTTTGACTTTGGTTGGAGAGGCTTAGAAACACTAGAACTCTAGAACCCAGAAAGAGTTTAAGGAGAAAATACCTAGAGGTGCCACAGTCAAGTTAATTAGTCAATAATTAAATATTTCCCAACTTAGGAAAAGTGATTAATTAACAAGAATTAATTGAGAAATGTGAGATTTGTCTAGAAAATCACATGGATCGACTTAGAGATAATCTTATGATGAGGATTTAATTATGGCCGTTGGTGAGCCAATGATAGATTATAAGAGGAGTCGATGGGGTTGGAGCAAACACATTTGAGACACTAGAGGTCAAGTTCCTTGGCAGAGATTGAGCTTCCCAGTTGTAGCGATTCAGCAGAGAGTGTTAGTTTTTGTAGCATCAAATGGTGTTCTAGTCTCAACAATTGTCAGAGAGGCTAAAAACCACTAGGACTCTAGAACCCAGAATTTTTTTAGGAAAATCCACCTAGAAATGCCTTAATTAAGTTAATTAATCAATAATTAAATTTTTCCTAAGTCTAACTTAGGGAGAATGATTAATTAACAACAATTAATTGAGGAATGTGGGATTGCTCTAGAAACTCACACGAATCAACTCAAAAATTATCTCGGCCATCAATAAGGATTTAATTGTGACCATTGGTGATCCAGCTAAAGATTATAAGAGGAGGTCGATGGGGTTGGAGTAAGACATGCTTGGAGAGCGAGTTTCCTTGGCAGTTTGATTTTCCAGAGAGCAACATTTAGCCGAAAGAATTCGAGCTAGAGAGGGGATGTAGAGATAGTGAGGGGCAGAGTCAGTGAGTTCGGAGGAAGTTTTCTAGTTCCGGAGAGTCAACTACATGAGGGTCGAGTTTCCTTAGTGAGGTTGCGCAAGGACCGCGCAGGAAACTTCAGAGTCAGAATTCGATTTAGCTAGATTGAGGGTCGATTCAGTTGTTGGAGGCCGGAAAATTTTTCGGAAGGGCTAGCAAGTCATTCTCAGAGGCTGAGTTGGGCTAGATAGCTTGATCAAAGCAGCTTCCAGGTAGTGCGAGGGACTGCGTAGAGGTGATGCAGAGGCTGACGTGTGGCGTATTTGTGCCAGTTGTGGAGTTGGATCAATGTCAAGTGAGACAAATTTTGTCTCACTAATTTGTGTGGCCAGTTTATCTTGTAGAGGATTGCTAGTTCTGGGCATCTAGATGTACTTAGAATTTCTCACTGCCGCATAATAAAACCCTCAGCTACTGCATCGATTTTCCTACATTGGGTTTTTCCGGGGACATTTGTCCAAAAATAACTGTGTCAAAATTTTTGTGCGCTAGCATTTTCTCAGTTTCCAACATTTTATTTTCTGCAGTATTTTTATGGTGAAAAATTGTAGTGTGATTTATTCATTGTTTGCTATAGCAAATAAACTGCGTAATTAATTTACAGTTAGAAAAATAAATTTCTAGTTGCTGCAATTAGACTTGTAAAATTTCACATGGTATCAGAGCACAGTTGACAGAAAGGAAGCTCAAAGATGAAGAGGGAGAAATTCGTAGCTCAGAGGGGGCAACAATACGATTCCTTCAGGGGCTGCGTAGTGCATAGCTAGGTAGTGTGAATTGCTGGACAGGGGGTCAAATTTCCAGTTGTAGAGTGCAGGAAGGGTCGTTTTGTTTGGGAAGTGATTCCAACATGCAGAAGGTGTGCAACTCGTATTTTTTCGCAGAGCAGATTCCTTGCTTGGGCATAGTTTTTTTTTGCAGCAATTTGTAGTAGCAAAATCAATGCCTGGTGGAAGAGAAATAACACACGCAATTATAGTCAGAATGTCTCTAGTAGATTTTCCAAAGTCTTCCAGTATGGCCATGGACAAATTTAATATTCAAGAGGCTACAAAATTGTCTTCCAGTATGGCCATGGACAAATTTAATATTCAGGAGTCTACAAAATTGTCTTCCAGATTGGAGGATGAATTTGCTTGCTTTAATAGCTCGACTTCACAGGGAGTTTGGCATATAGACAGTGGAGCGTCAACCCACATGACAAGAGTTAGAGAATATTTCTCCAGCTACAATGAGGAGAAAATAGACTTCCAGATAACAATGGGTAACGGGAAAAAATGCACTCCAGTTGGGAGAGGCACCATTGATATAAAGAGAGTCAGGAGCAGGCACTAGTGTCATAGATGTATTGCATGTGCCACAATTGGGTATGAACCTAATTTCAGTATCCTAGTTACAGGATAAGGGATACAATGTCCACTTTGTAGGGAAGAAGGTGTCCATCAAACACCAAAATTGGAAAGGGTGAAACAAATTGGAGTACGAAGCAACAGGTTGTACAAGTTGCAGTTCGACTCTCCAATGGCACCAGTAAGTATTAGCAGTGATAGTGGGAAGGACCTGCATGAATTATGGCATAGGAGGATGGGACATTTACGTCATTGAGCACTTAAAATGCTTAGGGAGACAGTGACAGGTGTTCCAGAATTAGGCACGAAGCACGATGATGTGTGCAAGGGGTGCGTACTTGGGAAGTATGCTACAACAACGTTCCCAAGGAGTGACAACAAATCAGAAGGCGTGTTACAACTTATACACTCAAACATTTGTGGCCCTATGTCCACTAGATCTCTCAGAGGGTACGAATATTTCATTAGCTTTATTAATGATCATTCTAGGAAAACCTGGATCTATTTTTTGAAGACCAAGGAAGAGGTCTTCGATCACTTCAAGGAGTTTAAGGCTTTGGTTGAGAACGTGGCAGGAAAATGGATCAAGGTGCTTCACTCAGATAATAGAGGTGAATACACAAATAGTGACTTCACAAATTTCTGTACGAATGTAGGCATCAGGAGGGAGTGGATAGCTCCATACAACCCACAACATGATGGGGTGGCGGAGCGAAAGAACCGATATATAGTTGGGGTTGCAAAAGCAATGTTATATGACCAGGATTTGCCTAGGTTCTTATGGGTAGAGGCATGTAACATGTTTGTGTATATTTAGAATGGGGTTCCTCACAAGGCATTAGGGAAGATAACACCAAAAGAAGTCTTCTCAGGGAAGAAGCTAGGGGTCAACCACTTCAGGATTTTTGGTAGTAGCTTATTGCCATGTACCATATGAGAAGAGCACCAAGTTGGATCAAACTGTAGAGAGAGGTTACTTCGTTGGGTATAGCGAAACCTCTAAGGCATACAGGATCTATGTTCCTAGTAGTAGGAAGATCATAGTGAGACGGGACGTGAAGTTTATGGAGGATAAAGCCTTCAAGAAGTCTCGTGAGATGCCAGCAGGTGATCAGAGTGAGCCATCAAACGCTCCATTGGTCCAACAATAGGGACTACCATAGGGGCCACCGCTAGTTCCGTTGCAAGGATAGTCACAAGGATCTAGTATTGTTACCAGTACCAATATATCCTCAGATGCAGGAGTTCCAGTTAGTTCGCAACATAGGCAAGATGAGGAGCTGGTTGAGCCTCCCACCACTAGTGGTCGAACTAGCAAGGAAGTTCATTAGATGTTGAGAGATGTAGAGGAGTTCATTGGAGATCCTAGGATGAACAAGAGAGAATGTAGACAACCAAACATGTAATAAGCATTGGCGCAGGTTGAAGAACCTTCTAGCTATCAAGAGGCCGCACAACATCAGGTGTGGATAAATGCCATGGTAGAAGAGTATAGTTCTATCATGACTAATGATGTTTTGGAGGTAGTGCAGAGGCCTGAGGGCAGGTCAGTTGTGGGCTCAATGGATCAAGTACGCCGCAGACGACAACGTGGAGGAGTACAAGGCTAGGTTCGTGGCAAAGGGGTATGTGCAGAAGGAAGGTATAGATTACGACGAGACCTTCGTCCCAGTTGCTAGATACACTTATATTCGGTCAGTTATATCCTAGTAACACAAATGGGATAACAGATTCACCAGAGGACTTCAAGACACATGGGAGGCGCACACATGTGTGCAGGTTAAAGAAATCTCTAGACGGGCTCAAGCAGGCTCCTAGGGCATGGTATGGTTGGATTGACAACTACTTGCAACAAATGGGATTCGTCAAGAGTGATACAAATTCCAACCTTTACTACTTGATGGTAGGGGATGAGCCACTCATCCTAATGTTGTATGTAGATGACCTCTTCTTGATAATGTCATTAGGGCTTGTAGAGGACTGCAAGAGGAACCTAGTAGCAGAGTTTGACATGAAGGCTTTGGGGTCGATGCACTATTTCCTAGGCTTGGATGTGTGGCAAAAGGATGGGGTGAGCTTTCTTGGTCAAGGAAGATATGCTACAGATATTTTGGAGAGATTCAAGATGTAAGATTGTAGACCCATGTCTACACCCATGATCACCAATTGGAGGAAGTTAGACGTATCAGAGGACAAGGATGTTGACCCCACCTTGTATAGACAACTCAATGGTTCTCTCTTTTATCTGGTCAACATTAGGCTAGATATCTGCTTTGCGTCAACACTCTTAGTCAATTTATGGTAGAATCGAAGAGAGTGCAATGGACAACAACGAGGTGCATTCTGAGGTATTTGCACGACACAATAGAGTATGGGTTGAAATATACCTGAGGGGATGATGTTAGACTATGTGGATTCACAGATGCAGATTGGGCAGGAAGTTCAGTGGACAGGAAAAGTACTTCCAGGTACTACTTCAGTGTTGAATCAGGATTGTTTCTTGGTGTAGCAAGAAGCAGGAGTCGGTAGCACTGAGCTCTGTAGAAGCAGAGTATGTGGCAGCTATTACAACCACGTGTGAAGCTATATGGCTTCAGAAGCTGTTGGTGAGCTTGTTCAGGCAGAGGATGGAGGCAACCAGTGTCTACTTTGATAATCATAGTTGTATCAAGCTTGTTGGAAATTCAGTGTTTCATGACAAGTCGAAACACATAGATATTCGGTGTCATTTCATCAGAGATTACGTGCAGTGTGGAGCAATCCAGCTACAATATGTTCCCATAGAAGAGCAGGTTGCAAATATACTCACGAAAGCTTTAGGGAGAGCTAAGTTTGTTTATTTTAGAGAGAAAATGGGTATAGTGGAGGAACCTGTTTCAGTAGCAGGGACTCAAAATTCATGATTCAGTATTTAGTATTTTGGATCTTAGTTGTAGTTGTTGCAACAACAACAACGGCTTGAGAATGAGTGTTAGTTAGTTGTAGTGTAGTGGCAGAGTCTGCAACAATATAATTGTACAATGCAATGTCAACAACAACACATATGCAACATTTTCAAAATTGTGCAGGTGTTGGTGGGCAGTGGCAGAGTGTTACAGTTGTGCAGTTGTTGGTGGGCAGTTACCAGTAGTGTGTGTGGAGGATGTTATGGAGACAGTTGGAGAACAATGTTAGATTTTGTAGCATCGGATGGTGTTCTAGTCTCGACAGTTGTCAAAGAGGCTAAGAAATACTTGGACTCTGGAACCTAGAAAAAGTTTCAGGAAAATCCACCTAGAAATGCCTTAATTAAGTTAATTAATCAACAATTAAATTTTACCTAAGTCTAACAAGGGAAATATTTTACCTAAATCTAACTTGGGAAAATGATTAATTACCAACAATTAATTGAGGAAGGTGAGATTTCTCTAGAACTCACACGGATCAATTCAAAAGTGATCTTAGCCATCAATAAGGATTTAATCGTGGTTGTTGGTGATCCAATTGGATATTATAAGAGGAGTTTGATGGGGTTGGAGTAAGACACACTTGGAGAGCGAATTTCCTTGGCAGTTCGATTTTCCAGAGAGCAACATTTAGCAGGAAGAATTTGAGCTAGAGAGCAGATGCAGAGACAGTGAGGAGCAGAGTCAGTGAGTCCGGAGGAAATTTTCCAGTTTCGGACAGTCAACTACAAGAGGGCCGAGTTTCCTTAGTGAGGCTGCGTAGGGATTGCATTGACAGCTTCAAAGGTAGAGTTCGATTTCGCTGGATTGAGAGTTAATTCAATTGCTGAAGGCCGAGGGATTTTCCGGAAGGGCTAGCGAGTCACTCTAAGAGGATGAGTTGGGCTGGACGGCTTGATCGGAGCAGCTTCCAGGCAGTGCATTTGAGGGCCTGCACAGAGGTGACGCAAAGGTTGATGCAAGGGCTTTCGTGTGGCCTGGTTGTGCTAGTTGTGGAGTTGGATTAGTGTCTGGTGAGACAAATTTTGTCTCACTAATTTTTGTGGCCAATTTATCTTGTAGAAGATTGCTAGTTTTGGGCATCTAGTTGTACTCAAAATTTCTCACTGCCGCATAGTAATAAAACCCTCAGTTGCTGTGTGAAAATTAGGAAACTCGAATCCTATTGCAACAACTGGAAATTATTCTCCTAATTGATAATTAAATTTAACAATTTATTTACTGTTTCATACAACAAATATTGAATAAATCACACTGCAACCTACACAAATAAAACTGCGGAAGAATAAACGCTGGAAGAAATGCTAGCACACACACATAAAATAACACAATTATTTTTGGACAAATGTCCTTGGAAAAACCAAACTTGGGAAAACTGGTGTAGCAGCTGAAGGTTTTAATATTAAGCAGCAGTGAAATAATCTGAGTACAACAAGATGCCAAAACTGGCAATCCTACAGAGAAAAACTGGCAAGAAAAATCTAGTGAGGAATTTCCTCACTCCACAGTCAAATCGGGCTCTGACCACAACTCAAATTGAGCCATTCAAACTGGCTCTGTGCAGCTACTGCATCACCCTAGCGCAGTCACTTCTACACTCAACTCAAACCAGCTTGAAAAAGTCTCTCCTGGCCTCCGTAACCTCTGCCCAGCTTCTGGCACTGAAACTCTGCTATTCCCTAGCAGATTTGAAATTGCCTCTAAAGGGTACTGCGCTGCTCTGCGTCAACCTCACTTTGGCTCACTTGCCTCTCTGTAAATGCACTCACCGGAACTGGAATCCTTCCTTCGACTTCACTGTCCCTGCCCCTCTCTCACTGCTTCGATCTCAGTGGCTCTCTCTCCGGCAACTGACTGCTGCTACTCTGGAAATCCATCTACTCATGAAATCGAGTGCCTGAAGTGTTCTCTCCAAGCCCCATCGACTTCTTATAATCCTCTGTTGAGACTTCAATGACCAAGATTAGATCTTAATCGATGGCTAGGATTAACTTGAAGTTGATCCATGTGAGTTTCTAGAACATTCACACCTTAACTTAATTAATTCTGATTAACTAGTCATATTCCCTAAGTTTAGACTTAGGAAATATTTAAAAACCGACTAATAATCTAATTTAAATTAAGTCATTTCTAGGCGAAATTTCCAGAAACGATTTCTGGGTTTTGGAGATCTCATGCATTCTAGCATCTCCACAAAATTTCAAGGCTAAAACACATCCGATGCTAACAAAAATAACATTCCCTCTTAGCGAGGAATGTGTTCTAGTGTTGCTACCCCCTGTAGCAGCACCCTGTCTCTGCATCATCTCTTGTCACACTGCTAATGTTTGGCTGCTGCTGCCCACCAACTATTGTGCAACTCTGATATGCACTGCATCTGTGTTGCTGCTGACCTTGCCATACTGCTGTCAACACTGCATTTGCATTGCAACTCCCACTTCATCAGTTGCTGCTGCAACTACAACTGAAAAACATCCTAAACACTGAATCAACTTTGATCAGTATGATGCATTTGTCACCTAGGTCTTTGACCAATGCTAGTATCCGCATTGTCGTTGAGGCATTTGCACTACTGCTGACAACTTGACTCAACACTGTGCCACCTACACTGCTGCCAACTCTGCACTGCGCTTCCTAGCATCTAACTGCAACTAGACTTTGCATTTGTCACTGTGGCATCTAACTGCATCTATTGTCACTGATCCATCCTGCTATTGAATACTGCGGGCTTCCATAGCAAGGTACTGATTCTAGAGGTGGACTCCTTAAGTATCCTGCCCATCTGTAGCACTTTGGGGCTATAACACCAAGTCACCCCACTTGACTCCTAGGGGCATGTCAACAAACATGGCGAAGTCTTCCTCCAGCTTGGAGGACAGCCTATCGATCTTTGCTGATGCTGCCTGCTGATCCTGCTTCTCCTTGTCCTTTTTCCTAAGAGGAGTTTGGGTACTATAGTGACGAAGCTCACCACATCTGAAGTACTTGACCTTTGACATATCCTCTTTCTTCTTTCCTTGTTCCCCTGTCCTTGACTAGGACCCTTCGATTGAGAGCCACATTCTCCTCCTTCACTTGCTTCAATCCCCTGTTGCTACCACTAATGGAGCTCTTCACTAGGTCTCGTCTCAATTCCTCCTATTGCAAATCAGCCCACATCCTGTCCCACCTTGGTAAGGTGTCTCTGCCCAAGATACTTTGGACAAATACTTGCCATTCCTCTGAGACACTGTTGAGTGCCAATCACACTAGCTCTGTGGCTTGAGGCACTGCCCCAATAGCTGCAAGCTGGTCCCGGATCTCCTAAATCCTGGTGAGGAAGGGGTTTATGTGTTCCCCCTTCTACATCCTGGTGCATCTAAGCTTCTCCTCCAAGTACATCTTCCGCTTCTCGGAAGTGCCTTGTTGCAACATGGAAAGTGTACCACACATCTCCTTGGTAGTACCTTCACCATCTATGTGAGAAATAATGTGATCCCGAACACCATCAAGGATCAACCTCTTTGCCCACCATCTCTTTTTTGTACTCCTTCAGCTGCCCTGCATTCGTGGGGATAGCTACCGCTGCATCGATGATTGGCTTCAAGACATATTCATCTAGAAGGAAGGACATTCTTGCCTTCTGGATGACATAGTTGGAAGCACCATCCAACTTGTCTTGATCTCAAAGTCCAGCAGTGACCATCTCAAACAGTGTCGAAAATCTCCTCTTTCCTTCTGCTCAACTACTGCTAGGCTATTCGCACTCCCTTCTGGAGTGAGAAACTCTGCTCACAATGATTGCTGATTTGCAAGGGAAATCGAACTCCTTGAGACTAGAAGTTTCATGAGGAAAATTTTCCCCTCAGTGTGTGCTCTTCTTCCACTCGATGCCAGTTCTGCTCTAGGAAATTGCTGCAAAGCTACTGTGTCTAGCTAGAGATCTACTCTGCGAAAAATATTGGCCACTCCCTCTGCCTCTAGAATCCCTCGATCTGGAGAGATCGAATTTTTCTGCCTCACACTCAGAAAAATCGGATCTCCTCAAGAAATTCAGCCTCTTGGCCAAGGTGACTGCACTACCTCTGGGGTTTCAATCTGTTGCACTTACTGAACAACGAAACTCCCTCTTCCTTCGCTACTGAGCTCTCTGGCTGATCATCTGCGCTCTGATACCATGTGAAAATTCGTAAACCTGAATACTATTGCATCAATTGGAAATAATTCTCCTAATTGTTAAATTAATTCTTAACAATTTATTTACTGGTTGCTACAACAAATACTAAACCAATCACACTGCAACCTACACAAATAAAACTGCGGAAGAAATGCTAGGATACACACATAAATTTACATAGTTTTTTTTGGATCAATGTCCTTGGGAAAACCCAACTTGGGAAAACCGGTGCAACAATTGGGGGTTTTATTATTATGTAGCAGTGAAATAATCTGAGTACAACTGGATGACGAAATTGGCAAGAAAAATCTAGTGAGGAATTTCCTCACTCCATAGGGAAATCTGGGTTCTAACCTTAGCTCAAATTGAGCCGTCCAAACTGGCTCTACGCAATCACTGCGTCATCCTAGCCCAGCGCAGTTGCTCTTGCACTCAGCTCAGAACAACTTCTCCTCAAGCCATCTGTTTAGCTGCTGTCTGGGAAAATGTCTCTCCTGGCTTGTGGAATCTCTGCCCAGCTTCTGTCACTGAAATTTTGCCTCGCTAGCAAAATCAAAATTGCCTCTAGAGGCTACTACTCTACTCTGTGTCAATCTCACTATGGCTCCTCTGCCTCTTTGCAAAAGCAGTCACTGGAACTGGAATCCTTCCTCTGGCTTCACTGTCCTTGCCCCTCTTCACTGCTTCGATTTCTCTGGCTCTCTCTCCGACAACTGAATGTTGCTACTCAGGAAATCGATCTGCTCATGAAATCGAACTGCACAAGTGATTCTTTAAGCCCCATCGACTTCTTATAATCCTTTGTTGAGACCTCAACGATCAAGATTAGATCTTAATCGATGGCTAGGATTAACTTGACGCTGGTCCATGTGAGTTTCTAGAACATTCACACCTTAACTTAATTAATTCTGATTAATTACTCATATTCTCTAAGTTTAGACTTAGATAATATTTAAAAATTGACTAATAATCTAATTAAGTCATTTCTAGGTGGAATTTCTAGAAACAATTTCTGGGTTTTGGAGATCTCATGCATTCTAGCCTCTCCACAAAATTTCAAGGCTAGAACACATCAGATGCTACAAAAACTAACATGCTACATCGGTTTTCCCACACTGGGTTTTTCCGAGGACATTTGTCCAAAAATAACTGTGTTAAAATTATTGTGTGTGCTAGCATTTTCTCAATTTCCAACATTTTATTTTCCGTAGTATTTTTATGGTGAAAATTGCAGTGTGATTTATTTGTTGTTTGCTATAGCAAATAAATTGCATAATTAATTTACAGTTAGAAGAACAAATTTCCATTTGCTGCAATTAGACTTGTAAAATTTTACAGAGAGAGTTCAAGATAGTGGGGACGCAGAGCTAGTGAGGGGCAGAGACAGTGATCCCGAAGGAGATTTCTATTGTCGGAGAGTTAGCAGCAGAGAGGCCGAGTTATTCCACTGGAGGCTACGCAGGCAGCTTTATAGGGCAATTCGATTTGACTGAGGAGGAGGTTAATTCAAGTGTCGGAGGTTGGGATAATTTCCCAGAGGGCCGAAGGATCACTTCCAGCAGCAACAACATGCATGACGTCTGATTCAAATGTAGTTCCGAGTAGTGTGAATTACAGGTTGTGCAGAGGTATTCCAAGCCCGGTATTTGAGCAGAGGTTGGTTGCAGGATTGCTTGTGGAGAATGGAAAAATTCCCTTAATAATTTTGGCCAGATTATTTGCTGATAGCCAACTGGGCATCCATAGATTGTACTTAGATTTTCACTACTGCATAATAATAAAACCCTCAATTGCTGCACCGGTTTTCTCGCATTGGGTTTTTGTGGGGACAATTGTCCAAAAATAACTGTCAAATTTTCGTGTGTGTGCACTATATTGCTCAGTTTCCAACATTTTATTTTCCACAACGCTTTTATGGTGAAAATTTTAGTTGTGATTTTATTCGTGATTCGCCGTAACAAATAAACTGCACTTAATTTTTAATTAGTTAGAAGAATAAATTCCAGTCGCTGCAATAGACTAAAAATTCCACATGGTATCAGAGCAAGGTTGATCAGATCGAAAGCTCATAGGCGGAAGGAAGAATTCATGCAGATTTAAAGGGAGTCTGGCAAATTGATTTCTAGATTTGGGCAGAGCTAGCCAGGCAGTTCGAGTTGCTAGGTAGAGGGTTCTATTTTCCAATGGCAGGTTGCAGGTAAAATTCAAATTGCCCAAGAGCAATTCCAGCAGGCAGTAGGTGGGAAGATCAACATTTTCGCAGAGTAGATTCTTGATCTAAGCGCAATTGAATTTTTGCAGCAGATTCACAAAGCAGGATCAGCTCTGGGCTAGGAGGAGAAAACACACATAGGAATTTCTTAGAGGGTTTCCAGATTCGGTTCCAGGAGGAAATCCTTGATTTCCAATAGAAGCAGGCAAATTTGTGCATTCCAGGAGGGAGTGCGAGCAACAATGCTAGCAACCGAGCAGGGAAGAGGAGATTCCTGTTTATTTTCCCAGTTGTGAGTTTTGCAGAAAATGGCCTCAGCAAGACTTTGGGATCAGGATAGGCTAGATGGCGCCTCGAATTATTGTATCTGGAAAGCCATGATGACTTTCCTGCTAGATGAGCGTGGTCTGAAGACATATGCAAAGAGAGTTGTAGCCATACCTACAGACCTGCAACAACTAGAGAATTACAATAAGCAGATGGCCAAGGTGAAGCTGTTGATTCTTGATGGAGTTCGAGATCATGTAGTCTCACACATTGCGATCAAGAATAAGGCCAAAGAAATGTGGGATGTGTTGTAAAATGTAACTAGGTTCGGTCTTAATACTAACATGTAATTATGATCTTTGTAAATGATGAAATGAAAAGAATAAAATTATTTTTGTATGCCTTGCTTCATGGGTTTCATGAGAAAGAGATTTTATTTGTTAGTGGCTCCCATTGAGAGCTGTAGGACTTACTATTAAGGTCAATGAATTAATGTCATGTATGAAGAGCTTTTCTTGAGCATATGTAAAATGTATACGAGTCAATCTAGTGTCTAGATAGCCCTCCAAAAGACAAGCATAGATCTCCTCTTGAAGTCGGTCTGCAAGATGAATTTAATGACACATGTCGGCTCACCTAAAATGTCACAACTATTCGGATGTTAAGGTTGGCTTGATATATAGTCGAATAACTATATATAAGAGGCTAGGCTTCTCGCATAAACATAGTGAACAGACTTTGCATCACTCTAAGATTTTCGGATAACTATTACAGTCAACAGTTCAGATTCCTCTAAAGTTTTTTGGGTGACGAAGAAACAATGACTAGTTTGGATTCGTTTAGGAGACTACTGTAACTGCTGTAAGAAGTTCGGATTTAAGAGAAAATCACTGTTCAGGGTTATAATTGAGACACAGTTTTGGACAAGGATACCATTATAGTTCGGATATTACATGTTAGGATATTCCGACACATGGGAAATAGTTAAGTTCAACTTGGTCTAGTATAGAGTTAGGTATAGAGTTAGGTAAAGTGTGTTTCTTTACCGTTGTACATTTTGTAACTTACAATCCGACGGTCACGATATGTAGTGATCCGACGGTTCATTCTCTCCTCGGTATTACCGACACTTGATCCATGGCTTGACACCCGATTGGTCCATGAATTCTATTTAAAGCGCATGGAGGGTCATTTGTAGGTTAACCGTGCATGAGAGAAGCTTATGTAAATTTTCATTCTTTTATTAATAAATTGCC